>NW_020870048.1:1028573-1030744 GCF_003789085.1 Penaeus vannamei
CGTATTTCATCTGCTCGTCCCTATCAGAGGCGCTGTTTTCCTTGCCTCATCATATCGTGTGGATTTATGAGCCCTCATCCCCTGCCTTGTACGTGAGGAATATGAGTTTTTCTTCCTTTCTTTAAAATCTGTATCTGCACTTAGAGTCGGTTTTGCGCGTCGAGGAATTTATCTTGCTCTCTCTCTCTCTCTCTTTTGCTCACTCACTCACTATCTCTCTCTTGCTTTCTCTCTCTCTCTCCTCCACAACTCACTCAATCACTCTCTCTCCGTCTCTCACTCTCTCTTTCTTTCTTGCTCTTTCACTCACTCATTCTCTCTGTCTCTGTCTGCCTCTTTCTCTCTCTCTCTCTATCTCTCCCAAGTGACTTTCCCCTAGATCTAAATGAGGAAAAGCAAAACCCTTTTTTCTTTCCTTTACGAATTTTGAGCTTTCTCTGTTTTAGTGAGCCGAGGATCGTATTCGTCAGATTTATCAGGCTTATTCATTAGCAATCTCTCCAAACGAAAAGCGAGATTCAATCGAACAGAAGAGCGTGTCGGCTCTTCCCCGCGCGACCCACAGGCGGCCGGACAGACACATGCTGAGCGCTGACAAATCACCGGAAAATCAGATCAAAGTCGGCTCGCCAAGGACAAATAAGGGAGTGTTTTTCTTGGGAAGTTACGCTCTTTGCCTCGCGAGGAGCTTTGTTCTCCTAATCAGACACTCTCCGTTTGCTGTTTTATGCTGCTTACAGTGTCTGTTTATCAAATCATTCTTAATTCTTAGCAACTGATATATATATATATAATATATATATATATATATATAATATATATATATATATATATATATAATATATATATTACACTCACACACACATGCAAACACACACACACACACACAACACACACACACACACCACACCACATATATATATATATATATATATATATATATATATATATATATATATATATATATATGTATATATTGTATAATATATATATATATATATATATTATATATATATATATATATATATATATATATATATATATATATATATATATATACACACATATACCCAATACTAATATCTTATAGCTGACAACATAATACGGCGATCGATTAAATATATATATATATATATATATAATATATATATATATATATATATATATATATTATGTATATATACAATAATATATATATAATATATATATGTATATATATATATATTATATATATATATATATATATATATATATATATATATATATATATATATATATATATATATACATACTAATACTTGACATCTTGGGCTAGCTGACGAACAGTAATACAGCGATCTTCCAGAATGGGAAACCACTTGATGGATGGTGTCCTCATCAACGGCAGACTGGGTCGCCCTGGGATAGGAGCCGTTTCCACAGATCTCCGTCCACACCTGAGATGGAGATGCCAATGTTTAACAAAGTCATATGATGGCTCATCCTCCCCATGAATAGCTTCATATCATCGTAGATATTTGGGGTGTGCGGCCATTCAAATATAAAAACCTGATCGCTGCTTGATAATTCACCGCTGTAAAAAAAAAAAAAAAAAAAAAAAAAAAAAAAAAAAAAAAAAAAAAAAATTAAAGAGTTAAGGAAATCAACCTATGGCCTGTAGAGACGAGTATCTTTATGCATGTGAAATTCCAGCCTCCTAAGATAAGCCAAAGTGCGTCAGGGGAAATCTTTAATAAGCGCCCCTCGCATATACTTAATCCTTCTCTCTACTTCTCTTTCCCGTTTCTCTCTGCTCCTTCCATCTTTTCCCCCACATTTCCTATTACGCTACCCGCCTCCTTTACTCTAATTTCCCTTCCCTTCTACCTTCTTCTCCCATTTCCTCTCCCACTCTCCACTGACAACAGCTTTCCTTCGAGTTGAATAGAAACCAGAATCCGATTCGCGGGTAAGTTGGGGCGGATTTCAACGATCTTACCGGAAGACAATCTTCTTCTTGCGGAATACTTCTTGTGCCGAAAAATATTCTTTAAACCTTTTCTTACCCGAATTGAAAGACGCTTGGGGAACTTGGAGGGAAAATGTGAGCGAGGGAGAGAGGGAGAGAGAGCAGAGAGAGAGAGAGAGGGAGGGAAGGATACAAAGAAGGAGGGACCAAGTTTTCGGAGGGT
>NW_020870048.1:1038097-1040597 GCF_003789085.1 Penaeus vannamei
AATTTTTGTTTTATTTAATCGCGAAAGAAATAGCAGAAAAATATATACAAATCAATTTGTCTATGATTCATTGTGCATGGTATCGTTTCTCCCGTCCCCAAACAAAAATAAAATATATTTGGGTGGAAATACCTTATCTCATGCGTCATGTCATGTCTATTGTCTATCGTGTCGTGATCGATGTCGCTTCTGATCAGTTCTGGCAACTGTTTTTTCGCAATCATTGTTTATGGTATCGTTTCTCCCGTCTCCAAAACAAAAATAAAATATATTTGGTGGAAGCACCTTATTCTCATGCATCATGTCATGGTTTTTCGCCATATATTGAATTCCATTTCATATCCAGAAAGGAAGTCTTGTCCTACCTGTGCAAAATGGCAAAGTACGTATATGTCTATTTTTTATAAATATTTTTTATTTTGATTTCCAAAATGATAAATTCTGGTCGAAAGAATTCTTTGTCTGTTTTCATTCAACTCCTCGACGACTTGTAGTAAGACAGAATTGTACTTCCTCCAGGTGGGGCTGGAACTGATACATTCCTTTACTTCTGATCTTTGGAAGGGAGGAGGTACACGTCTTATCTTGGTGCTGGGGATTTTCTTTCTCTCTCCGACATTGCATTATCACCAGACTTGCCCGCTATTCAAGAAAAAAAAATATAATTATTATTATTATTATGTTTTTGGTTGCGTTGGTTAGTTAGTTTGTTGGTTAGCAGGATAATCTATAAAGTTATGAACATATTTTTTACGATTTTTTAAGTATGATAATTCAAGTACGAATATTATTATTACATCAGTGAACCTATTGCCTTGTCAGAGGTATGTTCTCTCTGAGTGCTTCTAGTTATTACTGTTGATATAAATATTGTCATATATTATTATTATTATCATTATCATTTTATTATTGTTATTGTTATTATTAACATTATTATTATTATTATCATTATTATTATTACTATTATTATCATCATCATTATCATTATTATTTTGTTATTAATATTACTATTTTTATTATTATCATTATCGTCTTCATCATCATCAACAACAATATTGTTATTATTATTATCATTATTATTATTATTAGTGTTATTACTATTATTATCATTATTATCATCATTATTTTTATAAGTATTATAATCATCATTATCATCATCATCATCATCAACATCATCATTACCGTTATCATTACTGCCATTATGATTATTATTATCATCTATTCATCTATTATAATTATCATTTATAGTTACTACTTTCTCCCTCCCTCTTTCTTTTCGTATTCTTGGAAAGTCTGGAATTAACTCCGTCAAGACAAATACATACAACTTTTGGAAGAAAAATGACCAACTTTCTCGACAATGTTTCCTTGTTTAATATGCAAGTTTCATCATCTTTGCTGTCTCATGGAAACTATGCAATTAATACGCGCTGCAAGTCAGAAAAGTATGCATCTTCTGCAACCCGCAGAGATATTTATAATTAGGAAGCCGCAATTTTTATTACACATTCAGCCCCTGGGAAGAACAGCTGGCTTTGGGTTTTTCGCTTTTCCGCTCGCGAGACCAACAGTTACAGTAGTATCGTATCGAAGAAATAAGATTTTTTTTTTAGCTAAAGTTTTCCGTGTGAGTATACTGTGTGTTTTTGTATATACATTCATGCTCGCACACACACACATACATACATACACCACACACACACACACACACACACACACACACACACATACAAACATACGCGCACACATCATGCATTTATTAAATTGATATTCTATTTCTGTGAAAATCGCACACCAAACCTATGGAATTAACATGTGAATAAGTACCTACTCATTCAGAAATCAATCACTGATGACAATGAGCCAAATATTCATCCTATACAAATAAGAGACTAATTGCTGCGGGATGAGAAAAGTTAGATGGGATTTTATGAAATAATCATTTTTTGTTACGAGGAAAAAAATCGCTTTTTGACTCACGACTTATCGGTCATTCCATTAATCTTTTCCATCACAACCGAAGACTGCCATTCACTGGAATGTCAGAGGCGATGGCATGTGAACTGACTGTAAAAGAGAAGTTTCAATAAGCCCGAATACAAGCTGGAGGTCAGCTGATTACGGCTCTGCGGGAAGGACAACAGCTACTGCAACTGCGTATATATATATGTATGACTATATATGAGAGCTCACATACACACACTGCACACACACACACATACACACACTCACACACACACACACACAACACACACACACACACAACACACACACACACACACACACACACACACACACACACACACACACACACACACACACACACACACATATAACATATATGTATATATATATATATGTATATATATTATGTATATATGTATATATGTATATGTATATATAATATATATATATATATATATATATATATATATATTATATATATATATATATATATAATAGATAGATAGATAGGATAGATAGATAGATAGATAGATAG
>NW_020870048.1:1050597-1053097 GCF_003789085.1 Penaeus vannamei
ACTGTGAAGGCAGGAGCGCTCTGCAGACTCGCGGGATTGATGATCTTGACGTCGATGTCCTTGAAGCGCATGCAGAGGAGGGAGGAGGGAGAGAGGGGGGGAGGGAGGGAGGGAGGGAGAGAGAGAGAGAGGAGAGAGAGAGAGAGAGAGAGAGAGAGAGAGAGAGAGAGAGAGAGAGAGAGAGAGAGAGAGAGAGAGAGAGAGAGAGAGAGAGAGAGAGAGAGAGAGAGAGAGAGAGAGAGAGAGACAGACAGAGACAGAGAGTGATGAGAGATAGAGAGAGATGAGAGATACAGACAGACAGATACTCATACAAAGAGAAAGACAGAGGGACATACAGGCACAGGAAAAGAGAAAGAAAATATTTATATAAAAGATAATCATATCCATAAGCAGACAAAGTGATAAATCGATAGATGAATATATAAACACCGGCTGCATGAATTCTGTGTCAAAGCCATGTCAAAAATAATGCGTTCGACCAGGCCACTTGTTGAAAATTATATCGCAATATCTTAATGTTTTAAATTGACTCTCTTTGTCAAAAACAATGCGTTCGACCAGGCCACTTGTTGAAAATTATATCGCAATATCTTAATGTTTTAAGTTGACTCTCCCTGAATAACTCATGAAAAGGATTACGGGCGGAAACCTATCTGCTGATGATGTTTTCGACGACTGATTTGGCCAGTTTTTTCCCTAATCTCAAATTAAGGAAAGATTCGGGATTGGTTCGTATTTAGATTCTGGCCAAAGCACCAAAGAAAGTGAAGCTGCAACTTAATGTTATTCACTGAACATTATAAATGACAATGAATGACACAGTTTTTCCCTAATCTCAAATCAAGGAAAGATTCGGGATTGGTTCGCATTCAGATTCTGTCCAAAGCACCAAAGAAAGCTAAGCTATAACTTAATGTTATTTGCTGAACATTATAACTATTTAATCCACACCACATGCATACAAAATAAACGAATAACCCAAAATAGTACAGGTATCGACGTAAGATAATACAATTATGTGCGAATGACTTTTCAAAAATGAATAAAACAAAACAAAAAGAAAACATGAATTCGTTAAAGTAGGTGAAAAAGTTTTCTGGGATCTTTACTTCCCCCACCCTTCCCCCAATCCTGATCCTCCCCATTCCTAATCCTCGTTCTTGCCTCGCTCATCCTGCTAATCAATAGCGTCAGTTGAAGATTCTCGCCTCGCTAATTAATAGCACTCATCTTCAACTCGTCCTATTTTTCACGTCGTCTCCTGTGTTGTCTATTCATGTTGTTGCTATCTGTGACTATATTTTTTGTCTTTCTTATTCTCACTTTCTCTCTTTCTTTCTTTTTTTCTCTCTCACTCTCGTTCTTTCTATCTTTCTCTGTCTCTGTCTGTCTGTCTGTCTCTCTCTCTGTCTGTCTCTCTCTCTCTCTTTCTCTCTCTCTCTCTCTCTCTCTCTCTCTCTCTCTCTCTCTCTCTCTCTCTCTCTCTCTCTCTCTCTCTCTCTCTCTCTCTCTCTCTCTCTCTCTCTCTCTCTCGCGCGCGCGCGCGCGCGATTGGGGCTGGTGACCTGTACTTTCCTCTACGTACAGCCTATAGTTTTTTCAGTCCTTTTCTGATAATAATGATAATAAATCATCATTTCTATTATTATCATCATTATCCTTAATATAATTAGTAGTAGTGGTATTAGTAGTTTTAGTATTATTATTATATTATCATTATTATCATTATCATTAGCGTAATCATAATCATTACAGTTAATATATCATCTTCAATGTCATTACCATATTCTTATCATCATTACTATTAACAATAGCCATAGTAATAATATTATACTATCATCCCTATCATTAAAGTTACTGAACCTTATTCATTGCGACAAATATAGAAAACATATGAATGAGAATTAATATCTTCATCATGCAAGAGACGTATTTGATCAGTTTCAAATATATCTTCTTCGGAAATACATGACAGTAATGTATTAATGTGGTTAAAGTCGAAACCGGTCAAAAACATTCTTGCATGGTGAAGATATTCATTCTCATTCGTATGGTTTCAACATCACTATAATCATCATCATTGTCATCATTATCATTACTATTTTTGTGTTGCTATTATTATCATTAGCATTATTGTTGTTATAATTATCATTATTATTATTATTATTATCATTATTATTATTATTATTATTATTATTATTATCATAATGATAATAATTATCATCATCGTCATCATTAGTTATTATTATTATTATCATTCTTATTATTATTATCATCATCATTATTATTATTATTATTATTATTATTATTATCATTATCATTATTATGACTATTACTATTATCATTATCATTAATATTATCACCATTATTATAATTATCTTTATTACCATTATTATAATTGTTATCTTTATCACCACTATCATAATTATTATCTTTATCACCATTATAATTATCAATACAATTATCATCATCATTATCATTGATATTATCATAATTA
>NW_020870048.1:1058097-1060597 GCF_003789085.1 Penaeus vannamei
TGTTGTGCTACCTACCTCTGTGATCTTTAGATTGTTGCCGTTCTCTTTTATATGAATCTAGAAAATAAGAAATAAGATTTGAGTGAAGAATAACAAAGATTTAATATAAATATCTAGTGTGATGAATCTTCCTATACATTCGATGTATATAATCATTTTGTAGAAATATATAGTCAAATAAATACCTACATATAAATACACACATATAAATATATAGATACACACATAAATAACCACAATAAAAATAAACCACTCGTAATAAGAGTGTTTACAAGAGACTGGAAACCGAAATAAGGATCGACTGAGACCTTCGACGAAAGCGGGAGAGTGATTTTCTCTTCCTCGTTAAAAGTTTGATCGTCAAAATTCCACGGTCACTGAGTTACAGAGAGAACCCGCGAATCGTCAGTCGGCATCATCTCCGTCTGGCGCCGAAGTGATCTTAACGACCAGGCTCTCTTCTGCAGGAGGAGGAGGAGGAGGTGGGGAAGGGGAAGAGGGGAAGTGGAAGCGGGGAGGAGGAAGAGGGGGAGAGGAAGAGAGAGGGAAGGAGGGGGAGGAGGAAAAGGAGGAGGGAAGGAGGAAGAGAAGAAAAGAAGATGGAGCAGGAGGAACAGAAGAAGAAACAGAATAAGGAAGAAGAGGAGGAAGAAAAGGAGGAGGAGGAAGAAAATAAGGAGGAGGAGGAAGCTGGCGACAGGAAAAAGCAAGAATGGGAGGAATCAGAAGGCAGAAGGAGGCAAGAGACAAAGATAAGGGGAACGGGGAGACAGAAGGGCACAGGAGGAAAGGCATGAAGCATAGAGAAGCAGGGGGCGGCAAGTGAGGAGGAGGCAGGAAGAGGAGGCAAGAGGAGAAAACAAGACACATGCGGAAACAGGGGAAGGCACAAAAGAGAAGGCAGAAAACAGAGAGAAGCAGAGGGAGAGGGAGGAGGAAGCAAGAAGAGTAGGAAGCAGGAGGAGACAGCAGGGTACAGGAGGAGGCTTTAGCAAGAGGAAGAGGAGGCAGGGAGAAGCAAAGGAAGAGGAGGCAGGGAGAAGCAAGGGAGAAGCAAGAAGAGGAGGCAGGGAGAAGCAGGAAGAAGCAGGGGAAGAAGCAGGAGGCAGGGAGAAGAGGAAGAGGAGGCAGCAAGGAGAAGCAAGAGGAAGAGGAGGCTTGAGGAGAAGCAGGGAGGCAGGGAGAAGCAAAGGAAGAGGAGGCAGGGAGAAGCAAGAAAGAGGAGGCAGAGAGAAGCAGGAGGGAGAAGCAAGAGGAAGAGGAGGCAGGGAGAAGCAAAAGGAAGAGGAGGCAAGGAGAAGCAAGAGAAAGAGGAGGCAGGGAGTAGGAGCAAGGAGAAGAGGAGGAGGCAGGGAGAAGCAAGAGGAAAGAGAGTAAGCAGGGCAGAGAAGCAAGAGGAGGAGGCAAGGAGAAGCAAGAGGAGGCAGGGAGAAGCAAGAGGAAGAGGAGGCAGGGAGAAGCAAGAGGAAGAGGAGGCAGGGAGAAGCAAGAGGAAGAGGAGGCAAGAGAGGCAGGAGAGAAAGCAAGAGGAAGAGGGCAGCAAGAGGAAGAGGAGGCAGGGAGAAGCAGGAGGGAGGCAGTGCAGGAGAAGCAAGAGGAGGAAGAGGCAGGGAGAAGGCAGGGAGAGAAGCAAGAGAGAGAGGAGGCAGGGAGAAGCAAGAGGTAGAGGAGGCAGGAGGCAAGAGGAGGCAGGGAGAAGCAAGGAGGAAGCAGCAGCCTGAGGCAGAAGAGGAGGAGACGTAGCTGCAGCGTGGATGAGAACTGCCACCCTGGCGCTGAGGGTTCGGGTGAGAGCCGAGCTTGGAAAAACTGGCTTCGAATGGTCCCATCTTGGCCTAATTACCAACACTGATATTGCTAGCTGGCCCGGAGTCAGCCTTCTCGCTTTAATGTTGTGGGGCAATTGTCTTTACTTCTGATGTTGTATAGCAAAAATATTTTGTATTATTACAGATACTATCGCTAGTAAATACGTCCAAAAGTAACGTATCAAACTAGGAACCCTTATCAAATCAATGCCATCATGTCTCACTTCGGTCACACATAAATCACTCAGTAATGCGCTATGTTTTTTCCATAAGTATTTACACAACTCCAGCAGTAGCGCTTGCCCCCTTTGTTATGATGGACAACGAGTCTCATCCAGCATATTCAATTAGAAAAGTCAACATCCCATTTGTTTGAGTTCAATCGGCCATATTTGCTCTAACAATAAGCGAAAGATATAGTTTGCTTGTTTAAGTCTGGCGTCTCTCGTTGATCAAGTTGAATTCTTTCGCTTAACGACATTATTATTCACAGTCGTTAACTTTATTTATTGTTAGTCTTTTTTGTTTCTTTTCAACTAGCTCTTTTCTGTACTCTTCGTTATTTTTTCCTTTTCTCTTTTATCTTTCTGAAGGACACTAGATTGTCAAATGGCTATGAAGTAAATACAGTGCACTCAATACGGTAGCGAAACAACGCCTAATTAGTGGTTAAACACACACATACAGAGCGA
>NW_020870048.1:1068097-1070597 GCF_003789085.1 Penaeus vannamei
GGAGAGGCAGGGAGAGGGAGAGGAGGGGAGAGGGAGTGGGATAGAAAGAGCGCGAGGGAGGCGGAGGGGGAAGAGGATGTAGACAGATGGTGACAAAGACTGATCTATAGGGAGACCAGGAGATTTATGGCTAGTGAGATACTGTATCAGAATACATATGGATCTGGAAATAGAAAAACACAGGAACAAATGAAAAATGTTAGCATTCACATACATACTTGCATATGGCTCACGCAAGTACGGTCAATCAGTCACACCACACAACACAATGAATACACACGCATACACACACACACACACACACACACACACGCACACACACACACACACACACACACACACACACACACACACACACACACACACACACACACACACACACACACACACACACACACACACACACACACACACACACACACACACAACACACACACACACACACACACAACACACACACACACACACACACACAACACAACACACACACACACACACACACACACACACACACACACACACACGCACACACACATGCATTGAGATAAAGGCTATAAAGCAAGCGAGCTTATCTAAGTCATTCCAAGTCTACGACTCCACGGATCGCCAGCCAAGCCTCTTAACAGCAGACAATGGGGCACGCATTTCGCCCAAGATGACAAAAGCACTCGAGCAATTCTGCCGTCGCGAGAAGAGGCCGAGTTCCACGCATAAACTTGGCTTGACATTCCATTGCTCTCTCGGGGAATAAAAACAAGGGAATGCAAATAACCTACGAGAATGATGAGATGCAAAAAGAAAAAAAAATAAAAAAATAATAAATAATGAATGATAAAAAATAAAAATCCATCTTTCCATTTGCATTTCTTCCAAACCAATCGCTGCAAATGCTGCTTCCTCATGCAAAGTCCAAACATATTGTATAAAGCATCTTCACAAATATTCATGCAGGCATATTAAATGGAGAATCCTTCCCCTCCTCTACAACCCCAGCTCCACCCACAACCCTTACTCTGCCACCTTCATACCACACCATCCTCTACCACCCTTCCCTACCCCCACCAACTGCTCCTCTGCCACCCTCATACCACACCCATCCCCTCCTCTCCCACCCCCTCCCTACCCCCACCACTCCCTCTACCACCCTCATACCACACGCATCCCCCTCCTCTCCCACCCCACCTCTCCTCGCCTCTATTAGCAAGCACGCTCTGTTGTAAATCCTACAGAAGTAATGAGTTGGCCCGCCTTCACGTCCCTTCCCTTGTACAACAACCTGCCGACATTCCTAACATACCGTTGAGAATATTACTTCGTGGAGAAGCGAACGGCGGGAAGACGAAAGAGGAGGGGTGGGATCAAGAGAAGGAAGGAGGAAGAGAGAAGGACGAGGGGGCGAGGAGAAGGAAGAGAGAGGTGGCGAGAGAGGGGGGTGAGGGGGTAAAGGGGTGGGGAGTGGGAGGGAAGACCTCATAAACATAGCAACTCCAGGAAGCGAGTCGCTTCCTCTTTCTCCTGAATTCCCCCCCCCTCTCTCTCTCTTTATGTGAAAAAAGTTGTTAGATATAGATAGAGTGAAAGTGAGCGAGGCGAGAGACAGAGAGAGAGTGTGTGTGTTGTGAGAGAGAGAGACAAACAGGCAGACAGACAGACAGAGAGAGAGAGACAAACAGACAGACAGACAGAGACAGAGACAGACAGACAGAAGAGAGAGAGAGAGAGAGACAGAGAAGAGAGAGAGAGAGAGAGAGAGAGGAGAAGAGAGAGAGATAAGACAGAGAGATGCAAATAAAGAGAAAGTGTGACGAACGACACAGAGCAAATAATCAGCAAGCCGACCTCCCCCTCTCTCCCCCCCCCCCCCATTCTCTCGCTGCCCCCTGCCCCCTGCCCCTCCCCCCCATTCTCTCGCGCCCCCCCCCCTCCCCCTCCGCCTTCGCCAGGATAGAGTCCATGCTCAAGGACCTCTGCCAAGGCTCGAGATACGGAGGCGTCGAGAGCGAGCCGAGCCGCCGTCTCCCGGGAAGGTCAGGAGGCGGATATTGCGATCCTTGTCTTGCCTGTCTTTATCTTCGTATCTTGGCTTTCTCTTCAGCTATCATTTTCTTTATTCTTTTCTTTATTCACACGGGTGTCTTGTGCCTAGAATTTATATTTCTCTTTCGTTCGTTTTAGAAATGATGATAATAGTAATGATAGATATGATAGTAATGGTAATGATAATAATGATAGTAATGATGAATAATAATGATAGTAATGATAATAATGATAGTAATGATGATGATAATAATGATAGTAATGATAATGATAATAATGATGAAGACAAATGTAATAATGATAAATATAAAAGTAATGAGGATCACAACAACAATAGTAACAATGTTAATGACAATGATAATACCAATAATAGGGATAATCATTATAATCATGATGATAATAATGATAACGTTTATAATGATTATGAATGATTAAGGGTTTCTATAGTAATAGTATTGTTGAT
>NW_020870048.1:1075597-1078097 GCF_003789085.1 Penaeus vannamei
AATGCACAGAATATGCACAGCAACAACAAAAGCAACAATAATAATAATAGCGATGATATTAATGAAAATGATTATAAGAATGTTAAGAAGCATTATAAAGATGATAATGATAATGAAAATGATAATGAAAATAATGATAATAATGCAATGATAATGATAATGATGGTAATAGTGATTTAATTCATCAGTTTTATTCTTACTTGTTAGTGGGAGGTATAATCAATACTTGTCAAAAATAAAACAAATATAGATAAAATTCATACAATTTATCACTGATTCAAATCTCGCCCATCTCTCACCTAATCAAACTAAAATCTTGGCAAACAAATGAAAAGAAAATGAAAAGAGGGAGAAGCGAAGAGGCGAATAACAGGAAAAAGGAAACAGAGAGAGAAAAACACCAGAAATGCGAGAGGAAAGGTGACTGACGACGAGCAGCTGATCCTCGCCGAGCGCGGAAGATCAAAGGCGGCGATAGAAAGATCGAGGCTCCTGCAGCTCCCTTTGCCTGGCGCCGGATGCTGTCTGATTTGTCAGCGTGACTGGCTCGACCTCATCTCTCCCGCCTCCCCGGCCCCTTTGCAATCTCGGTTCCCGCGCCCTTCACCTCTCGGATTTTTTCTTATATTGCTCACAGACGATAACGCTTCCCCCGCATGAACGCACGGACACATGCAAGCTCAAACGTATACACACACACATACATACAAACACACATGTATGCACACACGCACGCGCCTAAACACACACACACATACAAACACACATATTAGACAACCAGCTAATAAAGCAATAAAGGAATAGAACAATCTTTAAACGCCAATATATCAATGAAAACTCTCTCCGCCACGGCTTTGACCGGGTCGCATTTCTGATTTGAAAAAGGTTGTCTCGAAGCCCCGCCTCCAGCACTTCTTAAGCCGGATAGACGTCCAGCCTCGACTCTTGACTCATGGCATTCCTGGCGTTCTCCTGCGCCGCCGTCATGCAGAATCCTCGTCAGAGAAAATGCGATCAGCTAAGAAATTTCAAGATGTCGACTGAGTTTATCACTTTTTTTTTTTTTTATTTATTTGAATGTTAAGACACTGGTTTTACTGTGTACTTTTTTCTTTCTTTCCTTAGAGTTGATTTTGATATTTTTTGTCCATATCCTTGATCGTTGTTTTATATGTCATTTCATTATTTTTCATTTGATTGTTAGGACACTGGTTTTACTATGTTTATTTTTTCTTTCTTTCCTTAGAGTTGATTTTGATATTTTTTTGTTCATATCCTTGATCATTGTTTTATATGTCATTTCATTATTTTTCATTTGAGTGTTAGGACATTGGTTTACTGCGTTTTTTTTTTCTTTCTTTCTTTCCTTAGTTGATTTTTATTATTATTTTTTTGTCCATATCCTTGATCATTGTTTTATATGTCATTTCATTATTTTTCATTTGATTGTTAGGACACTGGTTTTACTGCGTTTTTTTTTTCTTTCTTTCTTTCCTTAGTTGATTTTTATTATTTTTTTTTTTTGTCCATATCCTTGATCATTGTTTTATATGTCATTTCATTATTTTTCATTTGATTGTTAGGACACTGGTTTTACTGTTTTTTCTTTCTTTCTTTCTTTCCTTAGTTAATTTTTTTTTTTGTCCATATCCTTGATCATTGTTTTATATGTCATTTCATTATTTTTCATTGATTGTTAGGACACTGGTTTTACTGTTTTTCTTTCTTTCTTTCTTTCCTTAGT
This sequence comes from Penaeus vannamei, assembly GCF_003789085.1. Taxonomy (NCBI): domain Eukaryota; kingdom Metazoa; phylum Arthropoda; class Malacostraca; order Decapoda; family Penaeidae; genus Penaeus; species Penaeus vannamei. Next base: position 1,077,342 of record NW_020870048.1, read on the forward strand.
TAATCTTTTTTTTTTTGTCCATATCCTTGATCATTGTTTTATATGTCATTTCATTATTTTTCATTTGATTGTTAGGACACTGGTTTTACTGTTTTTTCTTTCTTTCTTTCTTTCCTTAGTTAATCTTTTTTTTTTTTTGTCCATATCCTTGATCATTGTTTTATATGTCATTTCATTATTTTTCATTTGATTGTTAGGACACTGGTTTTACTGCGTTTTTTTTTTTCTTTCTTTCCTTGGAGTTAATTCTGATTTTTTTTTAGTCCATATCCTTGATCATTGTTTTATATGTCATTTCATTATTTTTTCACTTGAATGTTAGGACACTGGTTTTACTGTTTTTCTTTCTTTCTTTCCTTGGAGTTAATTCTGATTTTTTTTTAGTCCATATCCTTGATCATTGTTTTATATGTCATTTCATTATTTTTTCACTTGAATGTTAGGACACTGGTTTTACTGTTTTTCTTTCTTTCTTTCCTTGGAGTTAATTCTGATTTTTTTTTAGTCCATATCCTTGATCATTGTTTTATGTCATTTCATTATTCTTCATTTGCGTCGGTAGATAAGATGTCCTTTTGTGATAAAGTGCTATACACTCTTGTTATGTCTAGATTCTACAGAAATTTTTGTTGAGATATGCAAACGGTCGACAGGATCCCTCTTTTAAAACGTCCTCTTAAACTCCTAGCGGCGACCACGGCCCGCAAGGATCAAGCGAGCGATAGCTATGACGAGAAAGACATTTTAACATCTTGT
>NW_020870048.1:1083097-1090597 GCF_003789085.1 Penaeus vannamei
ACATACACACATCTCCCGATGAGTTATTGGACTTTCCCTAAGCTCTTTCATAAGCCTACGGTCTCTTTCACCCTTTCCCGAGGAACAAAGACACCCACGCGCCGGTATCATAAAGACAATTTCATTTTTTTGTTTCTTCGGAAGCCACGTGGGACGTACTTCTATGGAGCTCTCTTGGGATTGTGTGTCTTTGGGGGTTCCCGGATGTGGGTCTTCATTGTGACCTTTTTTAGGGAAACAAAACATGGTGTTACTTACGTTCTCTCTGGTAAAACTGAATGTGTTGTATCCTCTTGCATGAGTTCGTACCTGCAAAAGATAATTTATGTTATCGATGAAATTTATTATCAGTAATATAACTAAAAAAAGACTATAACGTCAAATCTTATGGAAATCCGAATCCCAAATACACCTAAAATGAAAACACACACACGAAGTGAAATAAAAAAAAACTTTAGAGTGATACACTGAAGTATTAAAACCCTTCCAGTTTTGATATCAATGTCGCGTCATGATACCCGCCTGTCAGGTTGTCAGCGGGCAAGACATCCGCCTAATGACAGTCTGCAACGTAACTTTACGTTCTCGCTCTCTGCCTGACTTGGGTTCTAATGGGAATTTGATGGTTTGGCACATCTGGCGTATTCACATCAAGATGAGAGGGATATCAACTAAGGATATCATACGGAAGGAAAAGACGGAATTCTCATTTTCCTTCTTTCCTTGCTCTCATTTTCAAGCTCTATTGGTATTTCGAAGTTGATGTCTATAATTTAGATTGTATTTGAATTTAGATGATCATCAAATTTATGTGATTCCACGTCGCCCGATCGGCCAATAGTCCATTATTCTGGGCCTTAATGAATACCTGGGACAATGTCGGAACTCAGACTATGATAACTATGCAGTCATCCGTTCAAATATCTCCCTACTGCGAATGAATGGTAATGCATTCCGTAGTTTACCGGTAATTTCCGAAATAAACCCACGCCAAAGATTTAGATCTATAATGTTGCACGACATATCTTCAAAAATAGAAATTGCAAGATAAAGCAGGTGGAGAACAGTGTCTAAACGTACCTGGTATATAATCCTATTAATCCACTGAAATCAACCGACATCAAAGACCCCAGAACAGAATGCGTTTTCAATGATGATATCGTATATTGTCACTACTCATGATTTGATATGAATCTATTCTATTGCATCCTAATATGTGGAGAGAGAATAGTTGACTTAACGAGTATTCAGGACATGTAATATATGCAAAGTCTGTGATTGGCAAAAGCCTATTCAAGTTGGCCATTCTCATGATTGATTAATATTCGTGATAATCATGAATGTGTTTGAAGTGCCGTCCTCCAGAGGGCTCTAGCGTCCAGATATAACACATTCATGCTTTCTTATGTTCTTTTCGTATCATAGGCGCTTTGATAACAATAACGTAATTAATCGAGATTCATGGAAATCTAATATCTAACTGGATATCGCGGCCATTGAGTGCAATTTCGTTTTGCATTGATAACATGTGTCCTTAACGTGGCACAATTTAATGTTACAAGGAAATATCATGAAGTGCCATTGTAAAAGAAAAGAAGAAGAAGAAGAAGAAGAAAAAAGAAAAAAAAAAGCTTATTGGTGGAAAGGTGAGTCTTTAACACATTCTGTATCTGTGTCTTCAGTTCTTTTCGGAATATAGAACATCGTAAGAGTAGATAACATTACTACTTTTCGCTGATAACTACTTGTGAGGTCGGTTAGTTACAAGCAACTGCGGGTTTACAATTACAATCTCCAATTTACAATTACAATCTCCACCACGGCGACATGCTAAAAACAATATATGAAAGAAAGTAATAATTTCGTTATTCGTGGAAATTCAAGGTCCACATTCAGAATATAAGAAATATAAACATGTCTCCTTATGAAAATTTCACGTCAAGAATTCTGTTCAAACTTTTCAATGAATTTTGTCCTAGGTTTTCAGTGAATTCAGTGAATGATAATGATAATAATGACGATGGTGATTATAATAATAATAATGATAATATTGATAATAATAATAATAATAATAATAATAATAATAATAATAAATAATAATATAATAATATGATAATAATAATAATAATAATAATAATAATAATAATAATAATAATAATAATAATAATAATAATAATAATAATAATAATAATAATAATAATAAATAATAATAAAAGGTAATAATACCAAAAATTATGATAATAATGTTAATGTTAATGATAATAATGATAATAATTTCAATGAATGAATAAAGCTGATGAATCGAAATCGCTTTATCACATAGGCGTTTTCCCGTCTATTCATTTTGCTTGTTTCTGTCTGTTCTTCTTTGTATATGCATTTGTGCGTATGCGACAAAAATACTTAGAGGAATAAACAAGCAAAATAAGAGAGAGCTCAGGTGGGCCAGAAGGGTTTAAGTGCGTATTCACAGACAAAGAGCAACAGAAAACAAACAAACGTCACCTATTGTGCTCACGTTTCCTTCCCTTCTTCGGAGGAACAAGAAAAAAAAAAAGAAAAAAAGAAAGAAAGAAAGAAAAAGTTTGTTGCTGGAGTGTATTGTGCTGAATTACGCTGCCAGAACAGTATTAAATAAGGCAGTCTTATTCACGAGAAAAAGCGTAAAGTGAAATTCTCGGAGGATTCCTGAAAAAAAGAAATGTCTGCATAATTTAGATCTTCAGACATGTTCGTCTGAATGGACACAGCGCGGGTCATTAGCTTCAGTGAACATTCTTTACGGTGGGTCAGAAGTTTTCTTTTACTTTAGAAAAAATATGTTTCTCGGAGGTTATGGATCAGAACCGAAATATTAATAAAGAGAACCATTCTTATCACGACATCATCATAGAAAACAAATAATTTCTCGGTTGGCATACATTGTCATTCCACATAATAGGTTGTACTCTTTCTCGTAAAAGAATCGGCTCGCCCTAAGAAAAAAAAAAAAATACATGGGCAAAAGGAGGAAAAAAATGATAAATGTATATAGAAACTAGCCATATATCAGAGGCAGACGCGGTGAGGGCCGTAGACAAAGGCGGGCGGTGCCGGCATGTCTGGGCGCTGCCGGTGCTGAGGTGCTGAGAGGGCGGGAGTGGGTGAGGGGGGGGGGTGCGCTGAGATGGTGCTGAGGCTCACGTTTGTACTGAGGCAATGTACAGGTGGTGTGGTTGCGTCAGAAAAAAAAACGTTAAAGCTGAAAGTCCTTTGAGAAAAAAAGAAAGAAAGAAAGAAAGATATGGTATCACGTGACTCCTAAAGTGATTTGAAACTGATATTGTGCCGTTGAGATGGAACGCGGGAGAAACTTTGACCATATCGGTTTATCACAAGACTGATCTCAACTAATATCGCGAGGGCCCTTTTCTCGGCTCATATCACACACATCTCGTCTATTGATACGGGAATGGACGATCTATCCACTGTGATAGAGATGATAGAGAGATAGATAGAATAGATAGATAGAGAGTGAGAGATAGACAGCGAGAGAGAGAGAGAGAGAGGAAGTGGGAGAAATAGAGAGACAGACAGACAGACAGACAGAGAGAGACAGACAGACAGACAGACATAGAGAGAGAGAGAGAGAGAGAGAGAGAGAGAGATAGTATTGGTAATAAATGGAAAGAAACACAGATATTGTAGAATCGGGTAAAGGGGCGAAAGAGAAGTAAATGAAAAACGAGAAAGCCGAGAACCACGAAAGAACAAAGAGGATGAAAAATAAAACGCAATATGCATTAGTAAATGAGAAAAAACGAGAAAGAAAAAAAAAGTGGAACGAAATAAAGGAAGACACTGGAAAGAAGATGAATAAAACATAATAAAAAATGGAGGACACGAGAGGAAGGTGAGATAAGTTAAGAAGGAGGAGAAGAGGAAGTCGGAAGGAGGAGGGAGACGAGGCGAGAGGAATAAATGAGAGGAGGCAAAAAGGAGGAGGAGGGGATGGATGACGAAGACGAAGACTCTTATCAGGAAAAAGAAAAGTGTCACTCCATCAACCGGGTTGAGTGACACGACCGGTGAGCGACAGTGAATTGAAAGACGGAATGACGGGAGAGGGAAGGGGCAGAAGAAGACACGGAACGGAGAGTGAATAATTATGGAGAGAGCAGCACGGAAAATATTTTTTGAGAACTGAAGAAATACTGGGATGAGCGGAAAAATGCACACTCTCAGAATATAGATTTAGGCTCGCTTGGAATGCTCCAGAATGCACCCGTGTATAAATTTGAGTACATTTAAGACAGAGGGGGAGAGAGAGAGAGAGAGAGAGAAGAGAGAGAGAGAGAGAGAGAGAGAGAAGAGAGAGAGAGAGAGAGAGAGAGAGAGAGAGAGAGAGAGAGAGAGAGAGAGAGAGAGAGAGAGAGATAGATAGATAGTTATATATATATATATATATATATATATTATATATATATATATATATATATATATATATATATATATAGAGAGAGAGAGAGAGAGAGAGAGAGAGAGAGAGAGAGAGAGAGAGAGAATTAGATAAACAGAGAGAGAGAATTAGATAGACAGAGAGAAACAGATAGATAGATAATAGAAAGAGAGAGAGAGGGAGAAATAGTTAGAGAAATAGTTAGAGAGAAACAGATAGATAGATAGAAAGACAGAAAGAGGAAGAAATAGTTACAGAAAAAAAGAGACAGAGAGAAATTAAATGTGTGTGTGAGACAGAGAAAGCAACCAAAGAAAGAAAGAAAGAAAGACAGATACAGAGAGGGAGAGAGAAGAAGCAAACGAAAGTGCAAATGAAAGAGAGAGATGAACCTTGTTGTTGACACAAGCCAAGAACTGGAGAAAATGAGCTCGTGAGAAGGAATCCAATAAAACCGAAATGAAATTAAGAAAATGATGGTGAAAATTAAATTAGAAAAGACGATGAGGATAATGACATTTGCAACATCAACAGTCCCAAAGCGATAATTCTCGTTCATATTTTTTCTACATTTTTAGCTATGAATATTGTTTGTCAGTAATGATAATGATAATAATGATGACAGTAGTAATAAAACTATGATTCTTATTAACATATTATAATAATGATATTATAATAATAATAATAATGATTAATAATGATAATTTTGATAATAACAGTAATAGTAATATTGATAATAGTAATATTGATGATAATAATAATAATAATAACAGTAATGAATAATAATAATGTAATGAGAAGGATAATGATGAAACTAATAATGATAATGATAAAAGTAATAATAGATGAGATAATAATAAATAATAATAAATAAATAATAATAACGTTATTATTAATAATAATAATAACGAATAGCAATAATGATGATAGCTATAGTAACAGTAATAATGATAATGATAATGATAATGATAATAACAACAATGACGATAATAACCATAATGATAATAATAATGATGATAACGATAATAATGATGGTTATGTTGATAATGGTAAACGTTAATGATAATGATGATAGCAATGATGACAATAATGGTAGCGGTAATGACAATAATGACAATGTTGATAGCAACAATGATAATGATAATAAAAAATAATAATGATAATAATAATAATAATAATAATAATAATAATAATAATAATAATAATAATAATAATAATAATAATAATAATAATAATAATAATAATAATAACAATAATAATAATAATTATAATAATAATGATAATAATGATAATAATAATAATAATAATCATAATAGCGATAATAATAGTGATGATAATAAAAGTAATAACAATAATACTAGTAGCAATAGTAGTAGTAGTAGTAGTAGTACCAATAATAATGATAATAATTGTAATAATAAGAAATAATAATAACATGATGATAATGATAATAACGATTATGATGGTAATAATGATAATGATAGTCATGATAATGATAGAAAATGATAGTAATAATGATAACAATAATAATAATAACAATAGCAATAATGATAATGAAATACTATTAATGGTAATGATAATAATGATAGTAATATTAATGATAATAATAAGGATTATAAGAACAATAATACTGATAATGGTAATATGAAAAATGATAATCATAGATATCATCAAAGTTATAATTATAATAATAATAATGATATAATAACAATGATAATGATAATGATGATAATGTCGATGATAATAATAATGATAGTATTGATGATAATGATGATACTGATAACAACAATAATAATAAAACAATAATGATAATACGATGATAGCAATAATAACAATAATAATGATAATTATGATAAGAATGACAACAACAGCAACAACAATAACAATAATAATGATAATATTAATAGTAATAATGCTACTACTACTACTACTAATAGTAGCAGTAATAGTAATGATAATAGTGCTAACAATAGTAATAATGATATCAACAACAGACATTTTGATAATAATAATGGTAGTAATGACGACGATAATAACACTAAATATAGTTTTATTAGTATGGTAATAATAGAGAGTGGCGCTAATACTATATTGATGATATTGATGATAATATTAATAATTATTATTGTTATCATTATCATCATCATTCTTTATTCTCAATATCATCCTAGTCATTGTTATGATCACTATTGTTATTATTATTGCTATTATTATTGTTACTACCGCTGTTGTTATTATTACTATTACTATTGTTATCAATATTACTGTTATCATTATCATTACCATTATCTTTATTGTTATTATTATTATCATTACTATTGATATTGTTGTTACTGTGATGTGGATGATGATGAGGACGAAAATGATTATGGTATGAAGAACATGCTTCTCACCGGAGAAAAACCGCTGTACAGGTTGAAGTAAGGAAGCTGACTAAAAAAAGAGTTTCACGTCCAGTGCTTGGTGGCAGAAAGTATCATCAACATGGCCACTGAACGTAATATGGTTACGTCGGGATGAGCCTTGAAAAGATTTGCTCCTAAGGGAAACAGGAGGAGTATGGGGTGACGTGCGTGCCCAAAGTACATGTGGAAGACACGTACCGCCGCCCCGTTAAGTGCCAGGCAGTGGGGACGCCAGCATCCATACCGAGGAGCGCGCAATACGGTAAATTGAGTGGGACTTCCTTGTGCAAGGAAAGGAAAGGACAGGTGACGAATGCGAAGAGATCGACAGGTGAAAAAAATGGTGCCTCTTTTGACGTGAGCAGAATGGGAGGAAGGGAAGGGCACAGAGCTCGAGTTGTGCATTTTTCCGTTTTCTTCTTCTTTATAGACGCGGGAAAAGGAGACGTGATTAGCAGTGAGACGAACAAAGATGGCGAGGGGGGGAAGCTCATCGTTCACTTCCAATTAAACCTCGACACACCTGGAAGAAGCCAGGGACGAAGCCTCAAGGAAGCGGGCTCGTGTGGTCAGAGGAGGTTGTCCATATGTCTGAGCTACATCACAGGGAACAGCGAGAGAGAGAGAGAGAGAGAGTGAGTGAGTGAGTGTGTGAGT
>NW_020870048.1:1110597-1113097 GCF_003789085.1 Penaeus vannamei
TTTCATCCCTGTGAACAGCGATAGATATGAAGTATGCTATATATATCATGATGTGTTTGCATGATCCTTCACCTCAGTTGTACAAAGCATTCAGGACACATCGGATTAAACAAGGGATCATCGAGCTTAACAAAGATAATGAATGAGCTGTCAGCTTTAAGCATTGAGGTTGGAAAGATAAATCTTGCTTATCTTACCTGCTTCGTAATTCATATTAGATGTGGAAATGTTTATTTCCTATTCTTTACATTGTTTAACACATCAAAAAACACACACACACAAATAAACACACATATAGATGGATTGATAGATAGATAGTCTAATAGACAGATAGATAGTTATATATATATTATATATATATATATATTATATATATATATATATATAATATATATATTTACACACACACACACACACACAACACACCACACACACACACACACACACACACACACACACACACACACACACACACACACACACACACACACACACACACACACACACACACACACACACACACACACACACACACACACACACACACACACACACACACACACATATGTACGCCCGTGGTCCCCTGGCAAAGGCAAATACCATAATGTAATTGGTATTTTCCTTATGAAGAAGTATAATGTATTGTTTATTTTCCATTCATTTATTTTTGTTTCTTTTAGCTAGGGAGACAGATATTACGTTTTCATGCTAAGAATAAAGCTTTAATTTAGTCAGGGTATTGTTAACCAACAATATAGAAATTTCCCTTTTAATGGCCAGACGGGAGAAATAAGCCACGCCACGTGCCAAATAACCGCAAGGTCATGCTACCCAAGACATGTCTTCGGAAAAAAAACAAGTTGGAGGTTTTCTCGAGGTTTCCTGCAAATCTAAAACCCGAATGGTGGCGGCAATACCGAGGTAAGAATATGCTTTTGTTTTGTATATGAAAACCTTTACTTTTGTGGCGCGGTACAAAATAAATCCTGAACATTTTGGTGGTAGAAGTTTATGTACACACACACACACACACACACACACACACACACACACACACACACACACACACACATATATATATATATATATTATATATATATTATATATATATATATATATTATATTATATATATATATATTGCGTGTATGTGTGTATGTGTGTGTGTGTGTGGTGTGTGCATGTGTGTGTGTGTCGCAACGCGAAATACGTGAATTAATAAAATGTTAAATGTTCACCCTTGATGACCCAAGTAACCGAGCCTCTTAGGCAGGCGCGCTCTGCCTCAAGACTTTTATGAGACTGTTATAACTCCCGGGCCGAAGGAGGGCTACGTGAAGCGCTCTTGCTCCCGCTTGCTTTCTCTGTTCATCCTTTATTTTGGTCTTTTCATCTCTTTGTACATAATCTCTCTTTATTTCTTTTTCTCTATCTATCTATCTATTTTATATTTTATCTCTCTCTCTCTCTCTCTCTCTCTCTCTCTCTCTCTCTCTCTCTCTCTCTCTCTCTCTCTCTCTCTCTCTCTCTCTCTCTCTCTCTCTCCTACACGCTTATCCTTATTGCCGTCATTAAATACGTCATTGGCACCATTTTTCTCCCGTTATTAGCGACGTGATCTCGCCACCGCAACGAGGGACCGCGGGAAGGGCTAGATCAGTAGCAACTCGAGGAGGTTTCATGGCGTCTGATTTGATGATTTTTCTATGAAAATATAACCATCAAACCCATTTTTTCCATCCTTTTTGAAAATGGAAGAGACCAAAAAGATCGACCATATTCTCAAAGTATCCGTAACTTTTGTGACGTCATCGAAATAAACCCCATGTGCTTTTTTTTCCCCAAAATAGAATCAGACGCCATGACACCTCGAGTTGCTACTGATCCAGCCTTTCCCGAGGGACCACGTGGCTTTCGTCGTGGTGAGATTAGATGAAAGAAACGAAAGAAAATGAAAGACAAGAAATAGCAGAGACAGGGAAGATGATAAAAAAGGAAATGCAAGAGGTGAAAGAAAGATGAGAGAATGTAAAACATGGTGAGAGAAGATGAAAGGAAAGAGATAACGAAATAGGGGAAAGATGATAGATATTCGAATGGCAAGAGATGAAAGATTTTTTTAAAGGATGAAAGGAAAAATGACGAGAAAGATAGAGAATGAGAGATGAAGAAAGCTGGTATGGAAATTTACATACAGATGAGAAATGGATGAACTTTAGCATTATGCTGAAAGATGAGGAAAAAAGAGAAAATAAAAACGAAGATTGAAAGAGAGAACGGTGCTAAAAAAAGAAACAGAAAAAAAAATATATAGAAAATGAAAGGAAGGTGAACGATAACAACTGAAACAGAAACGAAGTGACAAAAGACAAATTTCCACCTATTTCTCTGAATCGTTTAAGAATTTCAAACGTGAAGTCATCAGTAGTGTAGGTATTAAAGCCAAAAATTTATCCGATTGTAACCTTAATATAATATCAATATATTATGAAAGTTGTGAAA
>NW_020870048.1:1128097-1135597 GCF_003789085.1 Penaeus vannamei
GTGGATCTCTCTTTCCATGTTTTTCTTTAACCATTTCTTCGGTTATTCGTTCGTGTATTTGTTCGTTTCGGCCACCCCTGGCAACCGTCGCTGGATACACTAGAGACATACATATATAATCATGAAGACAACTAGCGTGCGCGCTCATAAACACATGTGATAAATTAGTTGTAATTAGCGCCAACACAACAGAGCGAACAGCTGAATACATCGCATCTCATTTTCACTTTTACTTCATTTCCTTTTATCCGTTTTCTTTTCATTTCATTACCTCACAGGAATGACAGACGTTTCTTTGTTTTTGAGTTTTTGATTCTCCTTTCTTGCAAGTGAAGAAAGAATGGACACAACTGTCTTACAAAGTTTTTGAGGATAAGGTTTTTCCCGGGGCCGAGTTTTGCAGAAGATAAGAGGAGAATATTACGAGAAGTCGCATGAAACAGCTTGGCTCGCCTGAGATGCCGGAAAAATTAAACAATTTCGGCTCATGTGGCTCCTCTCCTGCTCTCTACAAGCAAGGGACAATAAACAATTTGTTTTAAAAGATAGGGAGAAATGATTTCAAATTCTCATCTTCGTGACACATTTTCTTGGAACTGTCTGGTCTTGGATTTACAGTTACTTTATTGGCGTCTCCTAATATCAAATAAAGATAAACTATCTACTTAACTGCCTTTCATAAAACTCAGAAAGTCGCAAACATATTTCTGTAAACTGTAATTTCATTGGGCTGAGCTTCCCTAAAAATTGGGCAGGGACTCTGGAATAACAAATGGGTATTACGGACTCAGCACATGGCGGGGGCGGGGAGCACGGGAGCCCTTTGGGATGGAAAGGAAATAGAAGGAAATAGGAAGAAATATAGGAACCGAAATGGGCGAAAAGGAAGGATGTAAAGGATTTGTTGCCTAAGAGGAAAGGGGCAAGAAGATGCGATCCACAGAGATAAAGAACAAGAGAGATGTGAATAACTTAAGAACTAATACTAAATCTACTTTCGTACAGTAGGGAGAGGAGAGAAGAGGACTGACTCTGGGTAAGTAGGGGAGCAAAGGGTTAATGGGACAAAAGAAAAGAAAGAAGGAAAGAAAGACGCGTAATTGGCAACGCCCAGGTCTCCAGCAGATGTTCAGCTAATGAAATAAACCCTTAATTTATTTCATTACAGTGATATGGGCGCACAGACTCCTCTCCCGGTCCATCCTGATCAGAGCTGACGTCGTGGGCGAGGCTGCACGACCCGACTTTGCGCCCGGGAAGGATTTTGGAGGATGGGGACGGCTCTGGAGGATGAGGATAGGGCGGAGAGGCGAGGCTTGGTGGGCGCTCGGGCTGGACACCGGGAGGAGCGCCGTCGTTGTGATGCAATTAGCACCTCCTCCTCCTTCTCCTTCTTCTACTACTACTACTACTACTACTACTCCCTTTTCTTCTTCGTCTTCTTCTTCTACTTCTCCTCCTCCTTTCTTCTTTTTCTTCTTTTTCTACTTCTCCTCCTCCTCCTTCTTCTTCTTCTTCTACTACTACCTACCTCATACACGCAGCATGCATACAGTCACAGACACTGACGTGGGTAAGCAACTAAATGCTGTCGAAATACGTACACACAGTATCAAGCTCATAAAGATATACGCACATATACATTCACAACACAAAAATTGACACACAATAAGATCGCATACATAAATTGAGACTGATGCACACATTCATACACATTACACACAGACTTAGCATATAAAAATTGATACACACACACACAACACACGTACACACGCTTTTCTATACCACATAATATATATAAATCATCCACGAAAGTGTATACACATAAACACCCAGCGCACCCCATGCACACACACATAAGCGCACCACATCCATACACACACAAGCGCACACACAAACACAAACAATCATACATAAACCTTTAAGCAAGGTTTCCCCCTCATCGATGCAGAAGTCTACATTTGCATAAAAGCAATACCTCTGACGTTTTCCCGACTGACTTCACGCTTCATTACGAAATCCTACGACCTACGCTTTGAACTTCCTTCGCCCGCGACTTACAAAAATCCTGTTGCGTAGCGTTGCGTCTGCTCAGGGAGTTGCCACGTACCTGGAATGCAGGAAATTACGATGTATGAATCGTGAAGTAAAAAAAGCATACTAGATACATACATGAAGACGTACATACATGTATACGCACACACACAGACACACACACACACACACACACACACACACACACACATATATATATATATATATATATATATATATATATATATATATATATATATATACTATATATATATATATATATATATATATATATATATATATATATATATATATATAATATATATATATATATATATATATATATATATATATATATTATATACATATATATATATATATATTATATATATATATATATATATATATATATATATATATATGTATATGTATAGATAGATATGAAAATAGAATAATGCACTACCGCATTTATACAAATATATAACCTCTCTGATCGGATTCGATCCCTCTCCGCCGTTGCAAGAGATGGCAAGGCGGGGCCTCTCTCCACTCAGCCAGCGATGGCTGAGTGGAGAGAGCCGCCTGCCATCTCTTGCAACGGCGGAGAGGGATCGAATCCCGATCAGAGAGGTTAATATATTCATAGATAGATATAGATATACATGTATATATACATATATGTAGATGTATAGATATAGATATATGTATGTATATATATATATATATATATATATATATATATAATATATATATATATATATATATATATATATATATATATATATATATATATATATATATATATATATATATATATATATATATATATATATATATATATATATATATATATATATATGTATTATTATATATATATATATATATTATATATATATGTATATATATATAAACATATATATATCTATATCTATATATATCTATATGTATTATGTATATATATACATACATATATATATCTATATATACATCTGTATGTATATATGTATATTTATAGCTATATGTATATGTATATGTATATGTATGTTTATATCTATATATTTACATCTATATGTATATGTATATGTATATCTATATCTATCTATCTATCTACATATACACATACACACACACACACAAACGCACATACACGTGTGTATGTGCGTTTTTTGTAGAATCCCTCAAGAATAGATAATCTCTGAGGATTAAATTCTGCGCTCCACATTTTCCAGGAAACTTGAAAGTTTATCCAATACTTTCAGTAAAGGACAAATTTTGTACGTCGATCTTTAACCTGATGTAGTGGATAAGTTTGAAACAGAATAAATTTACGGAGTTACGAACATGCCTTTTTATGTGTGTGTATGTTCGTATGCAAGTGTATATTCATGGCTGTGTGCTTGTGTTTTTTTCTTCATATATCTTGTTCATATATGTGTATTTGCATCTGTGCATTCTGTTTCTTTTTTCTTTTTTTGAGGAATGTTTGTTGTTCATAATCATTTGTTGGTAGTATATCCGTGTGTATGTGTAAGCGTTTGTATGTGTATGTGTTGGTATTTGTTTATTGTCTTCCCATTCTCTGTAAATATTACGAAGGAAAGAGAAAGGAGAAGAGGAAAAAAACGGAAAGGAGGGCCAGATATAAAAAGTAAAAGGAAAGAGGAAAAGAAAGAAAGAAGTAGGCAACCGAAAGAATAAAAGGGAAGAACCCGGAAGGAGGAAGAAGTGAAAACCAAATAGGAAAATAAAGGAGGAAATTAAAGAAAGATAATATGGTAATATGCATATGGTATTTTCACATAAATACCCTTTTATCGTACCTTCTCTTGTCTTATCATATTGCTTGGTCATTTGCATTCAATCTTATCTTCTTCGCTTTGTCAAAATAGATGAGTCACCCTCTTTGCTTTCATTTCTTCCGTTCTCTTACATTCTCTTTTGTCTAACCACTTTTTCATTATCATTTTCACTCTCTTTCAATTCTTTATTTAACCTACCTGTCATGTTATCTTTCTTTCGTTCTTTTCATTGATGCTTTCTCATATCTTGTTCTTTCTTATAATTTCTCCTTATTTTAAATATCACCTTGCTTATTTGTTATTATTTCTTCCCCTCTCTTTAATTTCCTTTCTTATTCTTTTCTTCTATATTATCATTTCTCCCTGCCTCCTAAACGTCTTTTTACCTTGCCCTCTTTGCTATAATCTTTTCCCCTCTCTCTTTAATTATCTTTTTACTATATCTCCTTCCTCGTTATTGTTTCTTCCACTAACTTTAATTCCTTTATATCTAATTATCTCTTTCTCTCTTTTTCATTACCCTTACTCCCTTCATCACTTTCTTATAATTTATATTCTTTTATCATCCTGCTCACCAAATTTTTGTATATATTTTCTTATCATTATTATGATTATTATCAACATTATTAACATTATCATTACTATTATTATTACTAATATTACTATTTTTATCATTATCATTATTAATATCATTATTATTATTATTATTATTATCATTATCATCATCATTTTTATTATCACATAATCATCATCATTATCGTAATCATTATAATTGTTATTATTATCATTATCATTATTATGAATATTGTTATTATCATTATTATTATTATCAGCATTATTAGTAGTATTTATTATCATCATCATTATCATTACTATTATTTTTCATCATTATTATTATTACTATTATTATTATTATCATTATTACTATTATCATTATCATTATCATTATTTTCATTACCATTATTATTATCCTTGTTATTATGATTATCATTATTATCACTATTTTTTCTTTTATTATTATTCATCTTATTATTATTATTATCATTTTCCTTTATTATCATTATTTTTTTCCTTTTATAATCATTTTTTTTCCTTTTATTATCATTATTTTTTCCTTTTATTATCATTATTTTTTTATTATTATCATTATATTCCTTATTATCATTATTATCATTACCATTATCATCATCACTGTCATTATTATTATCATTGTTATTATCATTCTTTTCTTTTCTTTTCTTTCTCTTTTTTTTTTCTTTCTTACTTTCTCTCTTTCTTTTTCTTTCCTTTTTTTCTTTGCCGTTAAAAAATAGAGTGCAAAAAGGATATCCAAGCTTGAAAGTTAAACTTGATTAACGATGTAAAGACTAATTACTTTTCTTTCCGAGTATGTGGAAGATGAGGAAATGATGGGGGTAAGGAGGAGGACGTGAAGGAGGAGGAGGAGGAAGAGAAGGAGGAAAAGGAGGAAGGATGGAGGTGGAGGAAGAGGAGGATGGAGGAGGAGGAAGAGGGTGAAGGAGGAGAAGGAGGAGGGTGTGAAGGAGGAGGAAGAGAAGGAGAAGGAGGAAGAAGAGGAGGAGGAGGAGTAGGAAGAGAAGGAGGAAAGGAGGAAAAGAGGAGGAGAAGGAGAGAGAGGAAGAAGAAGAGAGAAGGAAGAGGAGGAGGAGGAGGACGAGGACGAGGACGAAAGAAGGGAGAAGGAAAAGCGGTAAACATCAGCTTAAATACAAAGACTCGAAGGATGTGTAGCCAAAAGCACCTCGCTCGTGACCTGCGTTTAACCTGAAAAGATAACCTGGCAATATTTCTCTCCTATTAACCTTATTGCGGCTCCGATAAACTATTTGACGAACGAGAATATTAAAGAAATAATCTCGATTAACCTCTTAAATCATATATTTATCTAAGTTCAGCATTTTATCATGAAATCTTTGGGTGACAAACTTCTTCCTACCATGTTTTCAAGCGCTAGAAGTCAGCATGATAAATACTTCGTGCAAAACTCGATGTAAAGTTGCAAACTCATACACGTTAACAAAAAAATATATGTTCGTATATATATATATATATATATATATATATATATATATATATATATATATATATATATACATATATACATATATAACATATATACATATATATATATATATATATATATATATATATATATATATATATATATATATATATATATATATACATATATGATATACCCCCGTGTTTCACTTAGAAGCGTCCAGGGAGCTTCTAATCTGGCCACCGTTATACATGAAGCTGCCAATAGTGTTGTTGCAGCTAGCAAATTGCTCCAGAAGTCAATAACAAGGTAGTGGGTAGGCCTAAGGTAGGCCTACTCTTCTTAACTTTCCATCAATATCCACTTCATCTCTCTCTCTCTCTCCCCCTCCCCTCTCTTTCTCTCTCTATCTTTCTGCTCTCCATGTATTTGTGTTTAAGTGTATGTATGTCTGTATTGATTGCCATGTTGCATGCCCCCCCTTTTCCCCTTCCTATTTCTCCGACACGGATGTCTTTAAACGCTCACTGTTGCCGAAATGTGCCGCTTTTCCGACACTAATGGCACATATTCATAACTTCGAGAGACAAACTAACATGAATTAACTTAATTTAAAACTTAATAATCGAACTTTGTATTGGGACAACGGACGCTCTGTGCAGTGGTGGGCAACGAAGGTCAAATCCCCTTTGCATCGTGATTGGGTGTATCCATGAGCACAGAAATTTGAGCGAGTGAACATTTTTTCAAAGACAGGTCGTGTTTTTTCTCTGAATAATGTTCATTTTCCCAGACCTTGTTTCCGTGTTATTCATTTCCTCTGTTTGACTTCTCATGTTTGTATTGTTCTGTTTTCTTTTCTTCTTTTTCTTTCCCTTTTATTCTCTTGTTCAACATTGCCTTTCTTAATTTCTCTATTTCTAAAGCGAAAAAATATCTCGCTATTACACTGCCTAATTGAATACGTGAGCATAAGATATCATATCACGTACAGAATCAAAAGCTTTGGTTCACCGCACGCAACGTAAACAAGGAGTCTCTGTGTTGACATGAAAGCCACAGAGAGATATGAACCATAAAGAAGCATTGAATCCAATCTGATTCGAAACTTTACGATTTACTGTTCATTTCTCTCTGTGTCTGTTACCCTTTTGAACATGCGATGCTTTCCTTGTGTATGTCCCAACGTTGTTCCTGATGAAATCTGTTCATCATGAATTCCGCACTTGTGTATATGTTCATCGAATCCTGTCCTAAGAATCTGTAGCTGGAAAACCGAACAGCTGACTCCTGTTTTGCCGCAGCCATCGTTGGCAAGAGGATCGAGTCAGATGTTGTTTCGAGGCTTCGCTATTCGCCAAAGAATGGATTGATAAGTAAAAAAGAAAAAGAAAAAAAGAACTCTCGGGAAGGGTAAACAAGAAGTCTTACTAGTTGAATTGGGATTTTTAAAAAATATATATTTATTATGAAAAAGTATTGTCATAATTATCTTTTGACTTTGAAAATAATTCTTGAACAGACATAAAAGATTTTTTTTCTTCTGGAGAGGGGGGTTCTGCTATCATCCTTCAAGTGTTCAGACAAACTACGTGCGAAACGATTTTTTCCTCTTGCATTTCCATTGATTATTGGCAAATTCAC
>NW_020870048.1:1153097-1158097 GCF_003789085.1 Penaeus vannamei
ATATATATATATATATAATATATATATATATACATACATATATATATATATATATATATATATATATATATATATATATATATATAATACATACATATATATATATATATATATATATATATATATATATATATACATACATAATATATATATATATATATATATATATATATATATATCAGTCTATGTATCTGTCTGTCTGTATATATGTATGTAAGTCTATCTATTCATCTATCTATCTATTTTTCCCTCACTCTATCGCTCTGTCTATCGCTCTCTTTCTCTCTCACACTCTCATTCTCAATTTGTCTATCATCCAAGATATACATCTATCTTCCCATCTAACTGTTTGTATATCCATATCTACCTTCATCTCCATCTATTTATCTATCTATCTGTTCCTCTGTCTATCTAATTCAATCTCCATCTCTATCTGACTGTTTGTCTGTCTATCTATCTATTTGTATATCTGCCTATTTGTATTTTTATTTATCACTTTGTCTATCTCTTTATGCATGTACCTTTCTGTATGTGTATATTCCAGTGTTTGTTGTGTGTGTGTGTGTGTGTGTGTGTGTGTGTGTGTGTGTGTGTGTATGTGTGTGTGTGTGTTTGTGTGTGTGTGTTTATGTGTGTGTGTGTTGTGTGTGTGTGTGTTGTGTGGTGTGTTTGTGTGTGTGTGTGTTTGTATGCGTGTGTTTGTGTGCGTGTGTGAATGTATGTGCCAAATGTGTGTCCATGTTTAAGTGCAAGGATGTTCATACTAAAGCAGGGATCAGACACAATTTTTGTATACGCGAAAACATATCATAAAGATTCCAAGTACTGGAGTCAACACGTGCACATGTATTTCAATTATTTTTTTTTTTACTTTTAGGTGTATCGCTTTTGACGACTACAGACAAAACATTTCATAAAAGCTTCGTGTAACAGTAGAAAGCATACGTGTCCTAACATTCAGAGACAATAGGAAAAATAAGGGAAACAAACATGACAGAATGAGCAACAAAGGCAAATAGTACCATTAAAAACGCATCCAAACGTGACTGTTCACTTTTTTTTTTTTTTTTTTTTTTTTTGATTAGAGGATGCCAGAAGTACAAGGCAACGTAAACAAACGGGTTTAATTCGCTCCGTCAATCGCATTCATTTCAGCAATCCACTTCGTGCTGGCTCTAGGGTGTACATCACGAGTCCCTCTCGCCTCTCCTTTCCCTTCTGTTTTTTTCTGTCCTTCTCCCTTCTCCTGTCCCCTCTGCCCCTCTACTGTCTGCTTTTCCCCTCTGTCTTTCTCCCTTCTCCTTTCCCGTCTTTCCCTCTCTCATTTCCTCTCCTATCTGTCCCTCCTCATCTCCTTTCCCCTCTATCCCCTCTGCCATTCTTCCCTGTTCGTTTCCCTCCGACCCTCTCTTCTCTTCTTTCCCCTGTGCCTCTATCCTCTTCCTTTCCCATCTGTACCTCCCTTCCCCTTTGTCCCTCCCCCTCTCCTTTCCCCTTTGTCCCTCCCACTCTCCTTTCTCCTCTGGCCCCCCTTTCATTTCTCCCTCCTCCTCCTTCCCTCTGTCCCTCCCTCTCTCCTTCCCCTCCGTCTCTCCTCTATACTTCCCCCCTGTCCCTCTCCATCTCCCAGGAACACAGTGCCATGGGGGGGGGGGGAATTCTCACTGAAAAAACAAACCCAACCAATCTCTTTTTCCTTCGCTGGATTTAACACTACGCTGCTTTTATATATTTCATGTAGACAGTGCGTGGATTAAACCCTTTAAGTGGGTACACATGCGCACTTTCATGTACCTGTTATTTTTCTGCGTTCTTCCCAGGTAAGATCCCACGATCTCGCCCTTCAAAAGCCTTGGGGAAACTTTAACTTTGCGCTGTAAACTATTGTCTCCGATCGTTAAAGTTGTTTCCAAAGTTGCATTTCGAACCACGTCAGTGTGTGTGAAAACGAGCCGCGTCCTGCCAACTTTCACGGCGAGACAGCGAGCAGCCCTCCCCACGCCCCTCCCTCTCCCCCTCCCCTTCTCTCCCTCCCCCTCTCCCCACCCCCCTCCCTCCCCTTACCTCCCCACTCCACTCCTCCTTCCCCCTCCCTCTCCCTCCCCACTCCCCTCCCTCTCCCTTCCCTCCCACTCCCCTCCTTTCCCCTCCCCCTCCCCTCCCCCTCCCCACTCCCCACTCCCTCCCTCCCCTCTCCACTCCCCTCCCTCTCCCTCCCCACCCCCTTCCCTCCCCCCCTCCCCTCTCCCTCCCTCCCCTCCCTTCCCTCTCCCTCCCCCTCCCCACTCCCCCTCCCTCCCCTCCCCTCCACCTGGTGATCAAGCTTCCCGCGAGATCCTTCGTTAAACGCCCTTTTAAAAGCTAAAAATAGGCGGAGTCGCTCGCCGAAATGAGGAAAGTGGGTTTTGAAGTGGCACTCAAAAGACCGTCGTCCTCCTTTGTGTCGCGTTTGATCCTGACTCCGGAGATTTTTTTTAAAGGCCGTTGCGTGTGGCGTCAGCGCCGGTGACGTCATGGCGAAGGAGGCATTAGGAGAAACCAAATCTGAAAGTTTTCTGTAGTTCCTTGGGGTACGAGGATCACGTGGTGGGTTCTTTGATGTGTGTGTGTATGCGTGGTGTGTTGTGTGTGCGTGTGTGTGTGTGCGTGTGTGTGTGTCTGTGTGCGCGTGTGTGTGTTGTGCTATCTATTTATCTATCTTTCTGTATATATATCTATATCTATGTATCTATCTATCTGTGTGTATATATATATACATACATAATAAATAAATAAATATAATATTATAATATATATATAATATATATTATATATTTATATATATATGTATATATATATATATATATATATATTATATATATATATATATATATATATATAATATATATATATATATATATATAAAGTGTGTGCTGATGCCATGGACAAGCTCTAACTTTCTCTTTCCCGCGACCGCAGGATTGTTTACCTCTGCCGCGGAGCCGAGGAACTTTTCCACTCCTTGTTAACGGCGCCTCTATGGGCGTCCGCGCCGGGGCGTGAGAGTTCGCTAAGGGTCGGCGCGTTTCGCTTCTCTTCGGCTTCGGTTGCGAATTTTGATGTGCGCACTTTCGCAGGTATAGACGTACACGCATGCACTCAGATACGCACACACAAATCATAAGCGAGTCCTGTAGTAGCAGTACATCTGAATAGATTTAAGATCGACATGATGGACATACATAATTCGGTTTTTGGAAATAAAGACGAAGAGTAATCCACATTCTTCATCAACTATCGTACCTGAAAGTCTTTATAACACTAGTATTGCAATGGCAGTACCGTTGTTGCGTGGGAAGAATACCCTGCTATCGTTGCATTACAGCCTACACCGAGCTGCAGCTTATGGGTTTAATCTCAGTTGCAGATGACTGTGGGTTGCTTATTGCTAAGTAGGGCAATAGCACTCCACAACGCCCTGTTAACTGAAGCCATAAATTATTGTTAATACTTTTTTCATAATCTCTGTTCCTTTTAAGCTGTTAATTGGGATACTGAGAGAAAAGTATCACCTTTATCTGTATATCTATATAAATCGCTGTTATTCGTAATAACGCAAGAGATATGTAATAATAGTATGCATTTGTGTGAATTTATGTTACATCCTGCGGTCGCCTGAAGCGGGTCATAAAGTCTTCCATCAGCAGGAAACACTCATAATAAAATAGTTAAAGATCGCCCTCCCTTTGCCCCGGTTAGTTGCCATTTCGATGCCGCTGTTGCCTCGCCCCAAAAGTGCCTTTGACTGCAACATTAGCGTTCTATAGACTGACGAGCTCCGGGATCCACAGAGTTCTATTGAGCGGTGACCCAAGTCCGCTCTCCCGAGGGTCGCCAGAGGAACCGCTCGAATGGAATTTACAGGTCATATCCTTTTTAGCGAAACGATTTTATTATAAGTTTTTTCATTATTTTTTTGTATCTAATAATCATGGATATCTACTGTATGGGTATCGACTGCAGTTCTTTAGATTTCCAAAATATACAACACCAAATTATTTTCATATTGCTTTTCCTTTCTAGCTTTATCAGGGATGTATTAAATGATTCTGTAAACAAAGTGCCATAGTTCCTTCCAATATCATTCATTTCATTAATATAATTTTCCATGCGAAGAACGACAGATAATATTCTATTTTCACCACAGCTGATACCATTTGAATGGCTATAACACAAAGGAAGACTGCAAACACAACCGCCAATGGGACTTTTTAAAAGCCTACCTTCCTATACCATTGCAATATGTAAGTAAATAATGAAGGAAATGTATATTTTTGTTCTTTAAGAAAAAATGCAGACCCTCCGTCTTTTTTTCTTCTTCTTTTCTTCTTTTTTCTTACTACAATTAGTTCAGTTATCCATTCCTCTACTTCTCGGTGTCATTTACATTCGCCACAGCAACAGAGCTTGTATTTACCACATGAGCGTTAACGGCACCTCTGAGCTCCTCCTCTCAAGCGGATGGCATTTCCTGAAGCGTCCGTGTCCTCTGAGGCTCCGATCACTGAGATGAAGCGCCGCCTCAGTGTGAAAGCAAACACAAAATCTGACATTTCGAGCATAACTGGGAGCCTCTTCAGGGTTGTTATATCTTAGGGTGAAGACTGAAGAGGCGTTTCACTCACAACAAGACGGATTTTTAAATATTTCGTTGGCTTTTGTGGTAGGCTTTTTTCGAGACGGCGATCAGCGGTGTATGTGGTTTGTTTTCTTTCCTTTTTCTCGTTAATTCTTTTTTCCACCTTTTAGTTTCTGTACTTGGTGTGAATGGAATCATCAACCAACGATAATTTTACTAATGATATGAATAACTGAATAACAGCCTCTTTAGTCTCTTTGTCAGCATAATGATTTCAGAATTCCTGTCGCCAGAATTGCAATACTGAAATGTGTTGAACCTTGCACATGAAAAGCCCGGCCTGTTAGAAGCTTCTACGCATCGTATAGATTTAATAAGAGGG
>NW_020870048.1:1160597-1165597 GCF_003789085.1 Penaeus vannamei
AAGCAAAGCAAATAGACTTTACTTTCCCCTCTGAGGACAGTTGCATGAGTAGCAGCAACTCGATCTAAAGAGCAAAATATCACAAACTTCAACAGAAGGCTCGTGAAATATGAATAATGAATTATGTAAATTATTTTTAGGTATTTTACAGCAGCCTCAGTCGTAAGCCCAACCAGCATATATTGAACAATGAAATTCTAGCTTAATCTTTTATCCATTTCTTTGAAAAAAGGAAAACTATAACGAGCTATTTTTCTGTCACGCGATGCCAGGTATTACAAAAGTTAAACACAAAGCACGGGAACACAATAGAGCTTTGAAACACCCAATATTTCTTCCCAGATATAGAGCAGGAGAGGATATCCAACAATATCTCTCTTTACGAACAAAAACTGATAAGAGATATTGTTTCAAGCTATGCCGACGCTGGAAAATGACAATGCAACCTTTCCTCCGCCATGGCAGTAAGGCTTCATCACCGGGAACGCCTTAAACATTTTAACACGCATTCTCCTCCCGGCAACACAAGGCCCCAGTTCGCCTTTACGTGGTGGATATTCTTTGCCTGCCCCCCACCACCCCATCCACCCCCTCCACCGCCACAGCCGCCGCCTCCCAGGACCCAGCACCATCAGGAGATTTTATGATACCTGAGCTCCCCGCGCGGGCATTGAATCAACACAGCCGTTGGCCTCGGCAAAGGCAGCGAGAGGGACGGCTATTTCGGTCTCATGAGTGACCTTCCTCTGTAAAGGGAGGTCGGAGGGCCGGAGGGAGGGGGTAGGGTGTTGGGGCTGAAGGGGAGGCCTGTGTATCCACATGTGTGTTTTTTCTGTTTGTTTGATTTTGCGCATGGCTGTGTGTGTGTTTAATTGTGGTCGTGAATGGCTGTGTGTGTGTTGGTATGTAGATACATTTGTGTACAAGTTTAGTTTGTTGGTTGTTTTCTATGTGCAAATGGGTGTGTATAAATATGCTTATTTGTTTGGTTGGATGTACATGTGTGTGTTATGTAGCAAACAAAAGGACTTAATATGTCTTTCTAGACAAGATGACTAGCAAAATTTTCCTGATACTTTAGAATACCTATAACAATGATGATAATAGCCACAATAATACATTTTTTTAAAGATAGAGCAATGAAAAGAAATCCGACAATTGTTAAAAAGCCTTTTATTCAAATAGTATAATGAATATAAGTGAATTTATTTTTAAAGGGCTGCGTGCTCGACAATGCTGGTGAAATAATTAAACATTATTCATATACAGGAAGCTTTAGCTCATGTTATCTAACATATAAAAACAACCCACATTTCTTAACGTATTATTTTTCAATTCTGTGTCAAATCTTTATAAATGGCGCTTCAAAACAGTAAGCTATGCATTTAAAAGACAAAGTAAAATTTGCATATTCATTATGTGGCTTTCCATTAAAGTTTTGAGTTCCCTAAGGGATAACGAGAGCATAAAACATTTCTTTGGAAACATTACACTATTTTCTTTGTTACGAATTTGGTAAAATATTATTATTATTGCCATTATTATAATCTTTATCGTATTGTTATTGTTATTATCATTATCATTATTATCATCATGATCATTATCAATCATTATCATTATTATCATAATCATTATTATTTTTATTATCATTATTATTACTGTTATTATTATTATTATAATGATTATTATTATTATCATTATTATCATTATATTATTATTATTATTATTATTATTATTATTATTATTATTATTATTATAATTATTACTATTACTATTAATATCATCATCATCATCATCATCATCATCATCATCAATATCATCATCGTCGTCATCATTTTCAATGTTAGTAATATTATTGCTTTTATTGTTGTTGATGATGGTAATAGTAATATTTTTATCCTGCTCATCGTCATCATTATTACTATCATTGCCACTATTATTATCCTTATTATTATCTTTATTACAATTATGGTCAATGCTATCATTATTATCATCACCATTATTGTTAGAGTTTTCCTTATTATAATTTTAATAATATTATTGTTATTATTATTTTCATTATCATCATCGTTGTCATTATTTCCATCACTATTATTATCATCATTATTATCATTATAGTCATTATTATTATTATCTTTATCATTATTATTATTGATATCATTATGACTATGGTCATCATTTCTATCTATTATCATTAATACCATTATTATTACCATTAATGCTATTATCATTTTTACTACTAGTATTACTACTACTATGAGGATTTTATTTTTTCTATTATTTTCAATTTTCGTTATCATTGTTATTATTGTTGTTGGTATTATCATTATTATTATTAATATTACTATTATTATTTTTTTATCATTATTTATTTTATCATCATTATTATTATTATTGTTATCATTATTACTATCATTATTATTATTTTCATTATTATTATCATGATTGTTATTATTGTTATTATCACAATTATCATCACTATGATTACTTTTAGTACTAATACTATTATCATCATCATTATTATTGTTGTTGTTGTTATTAGCATCATCATTTTTATAATCATTGTGATAATAATGATTATCATTATTATAATCATTATCATTATCATAATCATCTTTATCATGATAATAGTGATAGTAATGATAGTTATCATTGATAATGTAATTATTATTGTTATTACTATCAACATTATCATCATCACTATTATTATCCTTATTACTATCATTGTTGTTGCTGGTATTATTACTATTATCGTCGTCATCATTTTTATTGTTATTATTCCTGCTTTTATTGTTGTTGATGATATTACTATTATCATTATATCATCATTATTATCATTATCATTATTATTATTGCTATAATGATTATCAGTATCATTATCATTATCATTATTATCATCATTAAGATTACTGTAATGATTATCATTATCATTATTATCATTATTATCATTATCATTATTATTATTATTATAATTATCAGTATTATTAGTTATCATTGATATTATTATTATTATTATCATAATCATTATCATCATTATTATTATCATTGTGTTATCATTGCTGATATTGCTCTAAGAACACTATACAAATTAATACCATGAATCGAAAGCAATTAAAAATGACAGCAACAAAGCCACCAAAATAACAAACAAGTAAATATAAACAAATAAGAGAATATATCCCGAAGCAGAGGCAGCTGGCAGCGCTATGAGGTTCAGACAATGGACGCAAAGTAAAGGTGTTCGGCCTCTTTCAGTCCGGCTTACGTCATGCCCCTTTAAAAGGATGTTCGCGCGGTGACAGTGGTCCTCGAGGAATGGTCCTTGTCTCCTTGGGGATGCTGGCCCTTGAGGAGCACGTGACGTAACTCCTTTGTGGTGATTTGCGACGGTCGGCTGTGCGAGGTTGCGTGTCTTGAGGGGAGGCGTGTGAGTATGGGGATTGTCGGGTGAGGGGGAGTAGGGTCTTGGGTTGGTCAGCTCTTTCTTTCGTTCTCTCTCTTCTTTCTTTCATTCTCTTTCGTTCTCTCTTTTTTTCTCTTTCTTTGTTTCATTCTCTCTCTCTCTCTCTCTCTCCTTTATTTGTCTCTGTCTCTCTCTCTCTCTCTCTCGCAACTCTATGTCTCTATCTATCTCTTTTTCAACTCTCTCTCTATCTATTCTATCTCTATCTCTCTCTTCTCTCTCTCTCTCTCTCTCTCTCTCTCTCTCTCTCTCTCTCTCTCTCTCTCTCTCTCTCTCTCTCTCTTCTCTCTCTCTCTCTCTCTCTCTCTCTCTCTCTCTCTCTCTCTCTCTCTCTCTCTCTCTCTCTCTCTCTCTCTCTCTCTCACACACACACACACACACACACACACACACACACACACACATATGCACACACGCATTTCGTCCGCAGATGCTATCATTCCCAAAGCTGAAGATTCCCTCTGATCCCTAATCAACGCGACGACAACACAGCAGCGAAAGGCCTGATGAGCACACACCGTATTAGGTGATTAGCTTCAAGCCGCCCCGATCGGAGTCAGTTATTTGTTATCGGAGCAAAGGTTTTGCTTCGTCTTTTAAGGTGCTGTTCGTTCAAAGGCAATATATGAATGATTGAATAAGGTGAAATGGAAATAGATGATGGAAAGAAGGTGAAAATGTAGTTTTTTTATTTAGGAAATGAATGTTGAAAATAGCCCATGAGGAAATAAGTCGGAAACTAAAAGTTAATTATCTTTCTTAAGAAGGGAATATGAGCCGTACCATTTTTTTGGCCAATCAGCTGGATCTCAGTCATGATGGTCGCACAGAAAGATACCATACACACACACACACTCACAAGTACAAGCACACACAGAAATATACACATGCAAGCAAACGCACCCCGTTGCAGACGCACAAACACACAACAAACAAAAAATAAAATACACAAACATATGTACACAGGAACACGCATACAAACACACACACAATGCAACACACACACACGCACACACACACACGCACATACACACAGGAACGCTCACACAAAGAAGCCGTAACGAGCCGCCCGCAGTCGAGACCTCTGGGAGACTCCGATTCCGTGCCTTTGTCTCTGGCTTCTTCCTCTACGAAAACAAGTGTTTGTTGAGTCCACTTTTCCCCGCCTTTGCAAGTGCTTGTTTGTGCCTGTCTGTCTTTCTCTGGTTTGTTATTTAGTTCTTGATTTAGTATCATTTCTCTGTCTATGGGTGTGTGTGTGTGTCTGATAAAACTGTGTTTTATCAGTGCAATCATGTTGACAAGTGTTTATTTGTTTTTTTATTTTTTTTACTAGCAAACGTAACATGAAGAGTAATGATGTTAAAGCGATATAAGTGATTTACGATTTACTTTTTGAGTTTTGTTATTGGAAATATGATATATATATATATATATATATATATATATATATATATATATATATATATATATATATATATGTATGTATGTATGTATTTATATATATTATTTTTTTATATACATATATATATGTTTG
>NW_020870048.1:1178097-1190597 GCF_003789085.1 Penaeus vannamei
AAATGTGTCTCTCAATCAACTTTAATCTTTCCACATTATAGTACTTGCATCAATACGCTCGTGATTGTGCATACATTAGAGGGATATGCAAGTCATCCACTACGTCTTACTACCCACTATAAAGTCACCATATAAAGGTAAAAAGAATGAAGATATGGCAGTGACACTGTTCGCGTATATATTCTTAATAAAAGAACCTTTATGCTAATCTCCAGCCGTATGTCACGAAGGCATTTTCCCGCTGTACTTAAAGGCTTGTGTCGTGTTTAACCGACAGTTTGGGAAGCAGGATATGAAGCGCGTGGCAATAACTCGCCTGGAATTGCTTGCAGGCGAAGGGGTCCCGCCTCCATCGCAAACAGCTGTAGCGTATTAATCTATTTCAGAAGGAATCTTTCTATGGATTTTTTAATGAAAATGTTATGGTACATAGCATGTTAGGAAGTACAATCGGTTACATAATGCAGTGTACAAATTAGGAAGAAATGTATAGTGTATTTATTAGATTAAATGAGCATCTTTGTATTTGAGAATTTTGAAGAACGGATGTCAGAAAGTATACATTTTACTTCATATGAAGTCCTCAGTTTAAATTCTTTACAGCATTCAAATTTGATACCAAGCGACAATAGTATTCGAAGCACACTCTTTGGCGTCTTTATCCAGATTAACCCTAGTGCCGTTCCATACGTTATTAGGTCTGCCATGTTGCTTTATACCCTCGAAAACCATGAGTAACCAATTATCATGGGTAGTTTGATCCCTATTAGGTCGGGATGACGAATTTCCCTAAACTGGATGCCTGGCTACGATTTTAAAATTATATGCTACGTGAAGGTAATGAAAATGGTCATCTTAATCTTACGACCTGCAAGTAGGAAGAGAACTAAAAAGACGCCTTCCACAAGCAGGCTGATTGTACTTCCTAACATGCCATGTACCATAGTATTTTCATTAAAAAAACTACACTACAGTTGTTTGCGATGGAGGCGGAACCCCTTCGCCTGCAAGCAATTCCAGGCGAGTTATTGCCACGCGCTTCATATCCTGCTTCCCAAACTGTCGGTTAAACGCGACACAAGCCTTTAAGTACAGCGGGAAAATGCCTTCGTGACATACGGCTGGAGATTAGCATAAAGGTTCTTTTATAAAGAATATACACACCAAGAGTGTCTGCCATATCTCCATTGTGTAAAATCATGTACGTCACCACATTACATCACCCAGCAAGTAATATTAAACCTTTTTTAATCAGCCTCTGCCGCTGCCAATCCTTTCATCCTACCCCAAAATTGCGCGCCATTTTTCGAGCTTTAAACGCCCACGCATGTCAGCCTTCTCTTCTTCCGGCGATCGTCCGCTTCATTAGCCTGTAATCTTCAAAGCGCGCGACAGGAACGGTGGGCAGACTTTACTATACGTTAATATTATAACATGTGTGTGTTCTTTTTATGATGAGTGTGTGTTCTTTTTATGATGACTATTGTTAAAAATCATTGGGAAATAAATGATGAAATATAATGAGAACATTTAGCAAGGGGAAGGAAGTCGGTTAAAATGTAAATGATTATATAGATTAACAAATGAACAAACAAATAGATTAAAACATTAAGAAAGATGACGTAACTCTTATATGTAAATTTGTATAAATCAAGAAAACCTTGATGGCAGACGGAATTATATAAAGTTAAAAGGAAGGGCATATTATACGTTCGGTCATAGAGGGATAGTAGCCGATGGACTAGCATTTACGGAAAGCCATCTATTGCCGGCAAAATTGTCCAGAAAGCAAAGAGAAAGTGAAAATAGAAACACGTTATATTGGTATAAGCCAGTTTTAATTAAGGTATAATAAGCACTCGAGACTCAGAGTTGAGCTGACCTCAACACCATGCACTTTACAATTGCACGGTGTTTTTTTTTTTTCTTTCTTTTTTTTTTTTTTTTTTTTTTTTTTAACAAGCCCTAGTCTATATGTTGTATCTATTTCCCAGGCTTATAAAGAAATAATTTTCATGTGCACAAATAAAAGTTTAAGGCTGTTAACTATACACCAAAATTATCTTTATCTCTGCCTCCAGATATCCCCAACCTTCATAACTCCAGAAAAGAAACAAGAGTTGACCAATTATTCCGTGGACCTATTACCTTTATCAGTAACAATAGATGCTGACAGACACTCCTTAAGAAAATAGCTTGTTCACAGACTCGGCAGCAAATAATGAAAAGAGCCATCATACTGACGAGGTTTTTATCGAACTATTTTTTAATAGCATTAGGCTTACAGGACAGTTAACAATAAGCGGTGCTTGGCAAGCTGTCTATTCTTCTATTTATTCTCTGGCGAGGCTGTCGTTTCAGGGAATTTCGTTGTGGATTTTAACATTTGTATATTAAGGAAATTTAGTAACTTCTGATCTCTCATACGTTTCTTAGGCTTTGGTACATATACAGTGACGTATATCCGGCCATCCTTTCCATACATATAACACGACGTATTGATTTTGGAGCAGTTTTAAACCTTTCTTTATCATTCTGAATGACGCAAATATTTTTTGATCGGTGCTGTAAAGAGGTTACACGGTCTTTCAAACAGCAGCCAAAATCTGCAGTAGGACATTTCCATTTACTCACTCAATAGAAGCATTGAACATATTCTTATGGAATTCATTTGAATTTCTATGAAACCAAAATGAACACTGTAAGAGTAACTTTAAAACTAAACCATCCTTACTAAGGGCGTCTTCTGTACGTGCCATAAAAGTTAATCCAGTATTAAAGTTTAACAGATATCTAGTGCGCATGCGCATTGGCAGCATCCAGGATCAACTTTTAATGCACCTCTAGACCAGGCTTTAATATTAAGCTCATTTTTAAATCCTGCACATGCGCAGAAGGGACAAGTTAATCCAACCAATCATGTACTGTTACGTCACGTGTCCGTCATGAACTTTACAGGTGCCATCGGTTGAGTTGCCATCAGAGTTATTTTCGACAATAACATCGATCGTCATAGAATTTTCATAGGGCGTCGTCTGTACGTGCCATAAAAGTTAATCCAGTATTAAAGTTTAATCCAGATCTCTAGTGCGCATGCGCATTGGTAGCATCCAGGATCAACTTTTAATGTACCTCTAGACCAGGCTTTAATATTAAGCTCATTTTTTAATCCTGCACATGCGCAGAAGGGACAAGTTAATCCCACCAATCATGTACTATTACGTCACGTGTCCGTCATGAACTTCATGAGTTATTTTCGGCAATAACATCGATCGTCTTAGAATTTTCATAGTATTTATTATGAAAATGAAATTATAAATATTTACACAAATGATGAAATATTCTGATAAAGGAAATAACTTATAGTAATGAATAAAAAAAAAAAAAAAAAAAAAAAAAAAAAAAAAAAAAAACATATAATCCCAGGAGGGATCTTTGAAGTTCAGAGGCTGCGGGCATGGAACTCATATTTCCAGGTTAGTGAAACAAAAATTATATGGTCAAGGTCACACAAGTTGACATTTTAAATCAAATATGAACCAGTGTTTTAAAGAAGAATTATGTGCTGAGTTTTTCTCAACTACTTTACTACAAAATTAACAAGTATACTTTTCTATGGACCTCCTGAACAGCATCCTGAAGAAAACATGTTTCCCTCGTCCAACACGATTCAACGCAGCAAAGAGCTGTCCGAGGAAACTGCGCGATGGATATTAATTGGTGAATGTCATTTTTGTACTTGAGTGTCATTGAAATAAAGATTGGTCTTATAGTTGTTAGAGCAGTTTCGTTACCCATGTTACTACTATAAATATAAGATCGTTATCATGAAAAAAATTGAATATTTCATAAATAATCATGTTTCCCTTATAAGTAAGCCTACTTGTGCCTCGTAATTATCATATGAAGATCAAACTGCATCTTGAGTGACTGACTACAACTTTCTATAACAATCACCTTTTCTCCAATCTACAAGAAATGAATATCAGTTGTCAGAAAAATCTTTTAACAATGCAGTGTCTAAATGCAAGTTGCAAGGTTTATTTATCCAAGTAAATTTTATATCGGACTGAAAAGGTAATATATTTAATACTTCTATATCATATGCGTAGGGACATGAAGGGTGAATGTTGAATGGATATATTTTGGATGATTTTGTTGTTTATTTACAGGTATGAGTGCATGACTTGCTCCAAACGCTACCCTACACAACATGCAACAGTTGTGTGAAGAACAACATTGCACATATTTTTTCAAAATACCACAGATTTTTCAGCAATAAAAAGACGACATACCTCAGCTCCCACCCATTATATTTGTAAAACTTATTCCCACACGCCCAGAAATCCGAGACCAGGACCTTCACACCAACAGCAGAGGACAGAACCATCATTATATCACAGACCAGGAACATCACAAAAATTGATAGAAATTTAAAGAGATAGTCCATTCCATAAGATTCCGAACAAATCATATTTGAAGCAGATAAGAAATTGAAGAAATGTATAAAGAAAATAGAGGTACGAACTTTCTTACTTTGATATGATGCTAGTCTTAGTTTTCAATTTTGGGAACATTGGGAAGCATAAAGAATTGATTAATAATATGAATAAGTTTTTAATGCCTCGTCTTCAATCATGTAGGTACGTCTGGGATGAAAGGAAGGAAGCGGTGGTCTTCAGAAGGATCTGATAAGTTGATATTATTATTTACAGAACACTAAGGGATGTCTAAAATAGTTTCTTAAATATGATTACCAAAAACATGCCATTACAAAAAGAAAGAAAAAAACATGAAATCTCCCAAAAGAGTGAATTTCACGCGCGACATTTCTCTTCTCTCCGATATGGTGACATGATAACGGCGGTGATATAATAATGAGTATGACAGTTTTTACTGAACATTTTTGTCGCGCCGTCTGGCAGCGGAGAGTGTCGTCTTCGGTACGGACACGGTGGATTAGGATTAAACTAAATACGGTATTAAGAGTTAAGGACGCTACAGAAGACGCCCAAAGGAAATGCAATATGAAAGCCCATAAAAATGCCATTTTCTGTAATGGGAAAGCAACTCCCATTAATGCTTCTTTCTACAAATGATTGTACATTGTACAGCAGCTTAATTGAACGATATAAAAGCTGACATATGGCGTCTTCTATAGCGTCCTTAACTCTTAATACCGTATTCAGTTTAATCATAATCCACCGTGTCCGTGCCGAAGACGACACTCTCCGCTGCCAAACGGCGCGACAATAATGTTCAGTAAAAACTGTCGTACTCACTATTCTGTAGAGATTTCATGTTTTTTTGTCTTTCTTTTTGTAATGTCATGTGTTTGGTAATCATATTTATGAAACTATTATAGGCATCTCCCAAGTTTCAAAATATCTATTATATTTAAAGTGTATATCATGAAACTGAGACTTACTGTTTTCATAATGCTAATTATCTTATGCTTTTTTTTTTCTTTTTTTATCTCTGCACTGCTTTGCCTCCTAATTGTTTAAAGTGTTCTGTAAATAATAATATAAACTTCTCAGATGCTTCTGGAGACCACCGCTTCCTTCCCTTCATCCCAGACTTACCTACATGATTGAAGACAAGGCATTAAAAACTTATTCGTATTAGTAATCAATTCTTTATGCCTCCCAATGTTCCTAAAATTAAAAACTAAGACTAGCATCATATGAAAGTAAGAAAGTTCGTACCTCTATTTTCTGTACACATTTCTTCAAGTTTATCTGTTTCAAATATGATTTGTTTGGAATCTTAAGTTAAAGGACTGTCTCTTTAAATTTCTATCAATTCTTGTGATGTTCTTGGTCTGTGATATAGTGATGGTTCTGCTCTCTGCTGTTGATGTGAAGATCCTGGTCTCGTATTTCTGGGCGTGTGGGAATAGGTTTTACAAATCTAAAGGGTGGGAGCTGAGATATGTCGTCTTTTTATTGCTGAAAAATCTGTGGTATTTTGAAAAATTTATGTGCAATGTTGTTCTTCACACATAACTGTTGCATATTGTGCAGGGTAGCGTTTGGAGCAAGTCATGCACTCATACCTGTAAATAAGCAACAAAATCATCCAAAAGATATCTATTCAACATTCATCCTTCATGTCCCTACGCATATGATATAGAAGACAGTATTATAGATATTACCTAAAGATTTGCAGTCCGATATCAAATTTACTTAGATAAATAAACCTTGCAATTTGCATTCAGACACTACATTGTTAAAAGATTTTTCTGACAACTGATACTCATTTTTTATAGATTAGAGAAAAGGTGATTGTTAAAGAAAGTTGTAGTCAGTCACTCAAGATGCAGTTTGATCTTCATATGATAATTACGAGGCACAAGTAGGCTTACTTATAAGGGAAACATGATTATTTATCAAATAAGGCCAATCTTTATTTCAATGACACAAGTACAAAAATGACATTCACCAAATAATATCCATCGCGCAGTTTCCTCGGACAGCTCTTTGCTGCGTTGAATCGTGTTGGACGAGGGAAACATGTTTTCTTCAGGGTGCTGTTCAGGAGGTCCATAGAAAAGTATACTTGTTAATTTTGTAGTAAAGTAGTTGAGAAAAACTCAGCACATAATTCTTCTTTAAAACACTGGTTCATATTTGATTTAAAACGTCAACTTGTTTGCCCATGACAACATAATTTTTGTTTCACTAACCTGGAAATATGAGTTCCATGCCCGCAGCCTCTGAACTTCAAAATTCCTCGTGGGATTATATTGTTTTTTATATTCATTACTATAAGTTATTTCCCTTATCAGAATGTTTGATCATTTGTGTAAATATATACAATTTCATTTTCACAATAAATACTAAGTATGAAAATTCTAAGACGATCGATGTTATTGCCGAAAATAACTCTGAATGGCAACTCAAGCGATGGCACCCATGAAGTTCATGACGGACACGTGACGTAACAGTACATCATTGGTGGGATTAACTTGTCCCTTCTGCGCATGTGCAGGATTAAAAAATGAGCTTAATATTAAAGCCTGGTCTAGAGGTACATTAAAAGTTGATCCTGGATGATGCCAATGCGCATGCGCACTAGAGATCTGGATTAAACTTTAATACTGGATTAACTTTTATGGCACATACAGAAGACGCCCATATAAATCCTAATAGTGAATAACTAGTAAATTAATGTAAATACACTGTCCCGATTAGCAACAAATGATCAGAGAAAGTAGGACGCGTCACGAAAATTACAAGCAAACCTTAGATGGATATTCCTCAACGTTTACTTCTAACAGCTGCACCTTAACATTTCAAAGTTCTTCGATTGTATTTCTTCCCACTTCACGTTACGCGAATCCGGGAAATTCCAACGAAGGATGATTACTTGGCGAACGCTCTTGAGAAATTGCCTGGAGGAAAAAATATATTATCTGCGGCCATTGCAAGCAGAGGCCAGTGCTCAGGAATACAAGGACGACGTCAACAGCATGAAAATTATGGCTGTCCATTTTATAGATTTATTTTCGGATGAACGATGATGACAGGGCAAAGAAAATGGAAAAGGGATATTTCATAGTGGAGACAGGCATGTAGAAAAAGCGCCCGTGTTTGCATAATCCTTTGCCAAGCATCACCGAAAGTCCATACATCTAATTCCTTTCTCACATGCGTAACTATGGGAATCCTATACCAAAGTCCAATTTTCCAAATACGATTAAAATTCTTTAAACACACTTCGAAATTCTTTATGAAAGGATGAAGCCCCCCTCCCCCTCCTCCCCACTCTCCTTTTTCTTTCTTTTTTCTTTTTAAACACCCGCCATTTTGTAGCATGCAAGGCGCCGTCTCTCGTCACATTACATCACCCAGCAACTTGCAATTAACCGTCGCCTGTGCAGTCCTCCCAGCGCGGTGTTTGAGCTCGCACGCCCATACCGCCCATGCCGCCCTCGCCTGCTGCTTTCGACTTCCCTCCACTTCATTAGCCGTTAATCTTCAAAATGATGGATTGAATATCATCTCAAGAACGGTATCAAAACTTCTGCATATTTTAGTAATAAAGTATGTGCGTTTATGCATTAAGCAAAATTATTATATACAGCGTGTATGTTTTATTTTTTTCCCTAATTACTAGTAAGAAGTCACTGCCTTAAATAAAACATATTTGACTAATATTTGAGGTTCGAGGAAAATAATAATGATATACAAAATAATCCTTTCTTCACACACTTCTTTTCGCCTTGAATGGCAATGACCTCCGTGCCATAATGATGATTGTACTATTACTCTTCCAAGCATAATTAGCATAATGGTGAGGGTAACGGTTGTAGAAAGGGCAATAGTGCAGTTAGTGATCGTTAACAGGATGAAAGTAGAAATTATAGTACAAAAATAGTGATAATGGTTGTAAAACAAGTAGCTAGAACAGTAATATCAGAAATAGAAATACAATAATTTGTTGATTGTTTATCTAAAATTATCTGGCACGTCAGCAGATGAGGTCACTAGTGGCGAATACCTCGTAGGATTAAAATTTTAAAGAATTTTAAAAGTTTTAAAATCTATCAAATAGGATTAAAATTTTATAGTATTTAAAAAGTTTTAAAAATCTATCAAGTAGTATTTTATACGTAAAAATAAATACCAGTAAATATATTAAAAATCTGAGCATAAATATAATGGTTCAAGAGAATAAAATTATTGCATGAATAATATTCGTTGAAAATATTAGTATCCCTTAGGAAACCACCCTGACCCATGTTTCTGTAGGTGTGTCTCCTTTGCATCCTTCATTTCTCACGAAGACAACTTCCGATGCTCATTTCACGTCGGTGAGCAGCGAGTTGTCTTCGTGCTGACATTAGTGCAAACCAATCTTGAAAGACCCTTACCACTGGATGTAATGGGTTTAAGCTCTTGGTCACTTGAAAAGCACTACGGGTCGTTTTATAGCGCAACAGAATGGTTCTTAGGATCTCTTGTCATCGATCGCGTCCTCCTCATGCTCACCAGATTTCGAGCCATCTGTGTGAGTATATATATATATATTGCATCTGATCCTTGTTACTTACAAAGAAATCTCTCCCTGATTTGGCTTCGGTTCTCTCCCCTCTCCCTATTTCGACCAATGCCAGCTTAACCAGATTAGTCCAAGGAACTGCAAAGTGCCAACAGCTGGAACCTTGGAGAGCTTCATATTAAGATCTTGCATAAGATTCCTCATTCTCTTACCACAGGATCGGCTGTCCCCAAGGGCGTTGAAAACCAATCTTGATGTATGAGATCCCGGAATCCTTTGTAGTCTCGTGTAGTAAATCATGTAGTCCCGGCGTAATGAAAGAGGTGGTGGTTCTCCACTCTCAGGATACAAGAACTCACAGATGAAGACCTGAAAGCCCACATTCTGAGAGCAACATTGTGAACTGAGCCCGGAGAACAATGGAGGTTGCAGATGAATAGACCTCGTATCCATAGTCAAGTTTGCTACGAGTAAGTACTCAGTAAAGCAGTATCGTTGAGCGGCCTGCATTCCAAGACAGGTGAGAAAGAACCCGCAAAATACAGGCTTTTGTAGCCTTCAACTTTAACTGTTTGACGTGAGGTACCCACAGAAGCCTCGAGTCAAAAATTACACCAAAAACTGAACAAAACGCAATGGATTTGCTCCTAAATAGTGGGTAGGATGGAACTTTCCTCTTTTGTGAAAATGCATAGCCATTGTCTTACGTAGAGAGAATTTGAACCCATGGTATGCTACCCACTGCGCAACCTGATTTATTGCAGTCTGCATATGCCATTGCACATCCCGTAGGCTTCCTCTTGGGCAGTATAGTGTGAAGTCATCCTTATACAGACTACATGAGACCTTTACAATGTCATTTATACCAATGGCAAACAGGGTCGCACTTTAAACTTCCTAGCAGCAAGGAAGCTTAGTATGACGGTAGACTACTCTTAAACCAATGTCATACAACTTCAAAAGCATGTTACACTTCCAAGAGTACCGTAAGCCTTTTCGAGGACAAAGAATAATGCCAACAATAGAGGTCGCCGCGCGGAGGAATCCTGTATAGCATGTTCCATCATTACTAGGGCATCCGTATTCGATCTCAATTGAGTAAACCCATATTGACATTGGGTCAGCACGTTTTCCTTCTCTAGCAGCCAGTTTAATTTTCTCCATCAGCTTGCACATGTAGCTGGTGAGAGAAACTGGTATATAATTCCCTGGTATGGAAGCATCCTTGCTAGGTTTGGGGACAGGAATAATTATAGCTTCTGTCCATGCGGATGGCACTTTAGGGAGCTCTCCGCTATGTGAGATATTATTTGGTATGGAATATCGTTACTTCCTTGAGCAGTCGTACGCCAGAGATGCAAAACAGAGTCCATCCCCCTGCGCAAAAATGGCAGTTGTATGAAAGTTCTGCTGCAGCCCTACTGAAGAACGACAATGTTCATTCCGAAGGGTGGAGAATCGTGCAGTGTAAGATGCTCCAGAGGACATCGCTGCCATGGATTTCCCTAGCTCATTTGCAAAGTCTGTTAGGATTATGTCATCTATCTTCAGAGTAGATGGTAATTGATGGTCATGGTGATGATGGCAAGATATAGATGACAATAAAGATGTAGCGCTTCATCACTATGATAATCATATGGATGAAGATGATAATAGTCATGAGGATGAAATAACGATGATAATAACAATGGTAATGATATTGATAGCAATGATAGTAATAGCAATAATAATCATGATAATAATTGTTTTTATTAAGAATAATGATAATAGAGAATAAGAACATAAAAGAAAATAAAGATAGGAAAAATATTTACGCTGTAAGTGAATAAGACGGCGACAGATATTTCCCCCCTTTCTTATGAAAACATTCCCTTTAAAGAGGACAGAATCTCTTTTCCTTAAAGCTGTCCAGACACTCGGGTAAGCGTATGTAAATATGAATTAAGAAAATAAGTCAGTAACTGAATAAAGCTTAATGAGATGTAGACGTTGAGGGCTTTATTGAATCAGGGTGCTCTAAGTTGGAAGAAATGTTTTTGTTTATAAGACAATTATTTGCAAATGAATATTTATACGACACTTAATCTGTCTGAAAGAGGACGAAGTCGTATGAATATTAATTTGACAGCTGCACAGTAGACGGTGGAAGAGTCGTCAGGTCGTTCCAGTGTTAGTTATGAGGCAGAGAGAAATCAACGACTTGGTTTGCAATGGGCGATGAATACTCCGTTATCTAAACACGGAATGCGTCTTGCTGGCGTGTTAAAGTAACACTTTTCTTTCTTTCTTATCGGGGGGAGTCATCTTAAAAGTGTCTGTTTATTTATTACTTTATTTCTTTTTGAGATCTAGCTTGGGAGTGCGTCATAAATCCTTAAATAATCCTATCTACACTCCATAAGTCATGATACTATTCACAAAGTATCTCCTTGAAGGGCATTCAAGTAGATGTTTTCACACTGTAATTGCCTGTTATTTGAAAGGCTGGTTCTAGTCCGGGTTATTTTTTGTTAGGAAAGCGCCTTCCTAGAATAAACACTAATTTGTTTACATCAGTAGTTGGTGCTTCAGACAGGAAACAAGCCCCACGCCAATTTCAGGATGTAATCTCCTTTGACACGAAGTTCCGCCACTCAATCACCCTAATTCCTCCACAGAAGCCAAATATGGAGTAAATTTGATATTCTTCATGATTATGCCAATTTTCTGCACCTTTCAACTGCAGAGTGAAATCGTAAGCAAATACGAGAAGTGTTTTTAGAAGTCTCCCAACTCTAGCGACTTCAGAAGAGGGTTAGGGAAAATAACAGGTATCGGTTGTTTGACGTCATGCCCTCAATACCCATGGAAACTGAGGCTTGGATTTCGATGACGTCATAGGGGCTCATTACCTAGGACGCAGCATCGAAGAGCAGCGTAAATATTTGCATATTGGTCTAAATTCAAATGATTTGCAACATAATCCCTGACTTTAATACCTCAGTGAATGCAAATAAAATCATTAATCCGGCTTTGCAAGTGTCGGATAACAAGCCACTTTTCCAGGCATTTAGGAAGCAAGATAATGGCAGGATTTTTTTTTCTCCCTCTCTCTCTAGTAATAAGAGTTAATGATGATAATGGTAATAATATAGTGATAATATGATGATGATAACAATACTGACATTTATGATAATAACAATAATGATCATGATAAGGATAATGATAATAATGATGATGATAATAATAATGATAATTATAATGCTGGTAATAATAATGATAGTGATGATTATAATAATGATGACAGTAATAATGATGATAATTAAAACAATAATGGCAGTGATAATGATAATCACTTAGATAATGATAGACACTATTGATGATAGCAAAGATAGCAGTATGATGATAATAAAGATGACAATAGTGATGATAGTTATAATAATGATAATCACAATGATTATAGCACTGATAATAATGGTAATAATTATAAAGATAATAATGAGGATAACTATGAT
>NW_020870048.1:1213097-1215597 GCF_003789085.1 Penaeus vannamei
TTTTTTGTATAAAAGTATAAGGTTGATATAGTATAGTATAAAGTACTTTTAAAACCTTTCGCCAATGCTGGCGTTCGCCTGGCGAAGCTTCGCCAGGCGAACATCTGAGTGAGGGAGGCCTTACTTTTAAAACCAAGGCAGGTGTTCGCCAGGCCTGACGAACGAAAGGGATCGCCAGGCGCTAACATCTTGGATTCCTGCTAAATCTAGCGCTTCGGCGAATGAAAAAAACGCGAGAAAAAGCAAAGGGTTTTAAAAGTACGGGCCATAAAGTTAACCTTGTTATAGTATAAAGTGTAGTATAGCATAAAGTATAAAGTTAATTTTGTTATAGTATAAAGATATTTTCAACTTCTTTGTTATAGCATAAAGTTAAATTTTAACTCCTTTGTTATAGTATAAAGTGAGACTATTGTGGAAACAACATTTTCGTCTTCTCTAGAGGTTAATAATTAAGTTCAGGTTATGTTATGTGCACTGCAGATGTAAACAAATTTGCGCTAGATTTAGCGGGAATGCAAGATGTTAGCGCCTGGCGAACGTTGGGTTTAAAAGTAAGGCCTCCCTCACTCAATGGTTCGCCTGGCGAAGCTTCGCCAGGTGAACGCCAGCACTGGCGAAGGTTTTAAAAGTACGGGCCTAAGTTATCCCTACATTTTCTTGTTTACGACCAAAAAAGTAACTTCAAAGGTAAGAAATATGTATCTGGGACACGCTTGGAGGTAGAGAGCCCCTGTTGCAGGTGGATGGGGATTTTGCACTTAGACAAAATGGGAGGAGTATAGCAGTTCCTTAGTCTACTGTATTAGTTGAAAATTATATATACTATAGGCTTTTTTTCAGTTGTAACCTGTTATGTGAAGCGTTAGAATTTTGGGATATTGCCGTTACAGATATCGCATGTGTTTGTTTAGTGAACAAATGTCTAATGTTGAAAGCTGTATTCTTAGGTTGGTAAGGATATTTAGGTTTGTCTATTTCCAAGGTTTGCCTTTTGATTCATTGCCATTAACGTTATGAACATTAACGACATAACGAAATCATACGTTAAAAAGCAATTTTGAAAATCAGTCTGAAAGCGATGACTTGTCAAGTCTTTCGATGACCTGATATTGATAGCATGAAGGTATCTATTGTGGGGGAAATACGTATGTCCTGGCTGTCTGAAACTCCAGCTGAGCAGGGAAATTGGTCTATAATTGGAGACTTAGTTTACGGACTGCTTTAAGTTTACGAAAGTTGCAATTGAGGGAGAACTTGCATGCGTTAATGATATCAGCAGAAGTCCGTGCCACCCATTTGATGGCTTCTCCGCCCAAATTCACAAACCTGTCTGGATTTGTTGTATTACATCAGCCGCTGTTGACTTAGTTTCATATGTTTAAAGGCTTCTGTTTGATATAGTAATTTCGTTTCAGGATAAATGTCAAAGATCTGTTACATCATTTTCATTTTCAGCTATATCTATGGATGGTTTGCCACAGGGCTTTTAATGAAATTATTGATTTCCCCATATTTCTGCAATATTTGATATCTGGGTTCTCTAATATTTCAGTCTAGTGAAATCCAAATTGTGAACTCAGAGCAAAGCTGCAATTTCAGATGTGTGTTTACATTCGCTCAAAAGTCATTTATTCTATTTTAATCAACGGGATAGATTTATCATCCACAGACTCCTCGTAGACAGGAGGTACTCATTAGTTCAATCTTGCCTTGTTCGGCTGAGAGAGAGAGCTTTTCCTAATCGGTTTAGCTATAATTCCATTTTGTTATTGAAAAAGTTTATGAGAGAGAGACTGCTGTCCTTTTGCGATGAGCGTAGGCCTACCGTATGAAACATAATCCAACGCAGATCAGGCGGCAATAACGAGCTATTGTTGTTGTTTTGGGGGAAGACAACGTCACATGTATTTTATCATTCTTATCTTTGCGATAAAGAGTTATTTTTCTTGAAGTCGTATGAGAGGTTTATAATTGGGTAATAATTTCATTCCTTATATTTGCGACTGTGTCTACGCATTACCCTGCATTTTTGTTCGCGCTTTCGCATTCGTGTGCGTATGCGTGTGTGTGTCAGTGAAGCTCTCGCGTCCCCTGAGAGCGGCCCCCTTTAAGGTCACCCCATCAAGGTCGCCGCTCTGTGCGTCCTCCACCAAGATCAGCTGACGTATTTCCTTCATCTAGGGCATCCCGTCGCAGCTCGCACGTGGGCCGAACATCAAAGACAATTGCGAATCACAAAGAAAAGAAAAAACAAGAAATGAAATCCATCTGAGAGTTGTCCCCAAGGTCACCTTCAAGAACGTCTGTACTTAAGGTCAGTCTAGATTCGAGCGCTTGCTATGAATAGCTATACTCTGCATAATAGTCTGTTTTATAATTTCTGAATCAATTCATTCTGCTTCTGAGTCACGATATACTTACGAAAAAATATATACATCTGACAATGTTCGGAGTAAATTTTTAACATGTTGAATGAATAGCATCGTTTTGCCTTTCG
>NW_020870048.1:1225597-1230597 GCF_003789085.1 Penaeus vannamei
TGTAGTAAATTATCGAAACCATTACAGCGACTAGCCCGTTAGAAATGGAAATTATGCGAAATACACAGCAGTCTAATAAAGATGCCCTCTCCGGAGCGTGAGGTATGCCTCGCACACACCACCCCTGCTCTATCTTTTTAATGCATCCCCTGCCAGCATAACCCAGCTCGCACGTTTTGTTGATATTCCCATTTCTACCGAATTTCCGTGCTTCCCTGAAAGCCTAAGGGAGCAACCGGGTAGTAAAGTGCAAGAAAATGTTTGTTATCGAATGCTTTAAGATACAGCGACCTGCTTCCGAAGTCGGTTCACGCTTCTTGCTTGTACGTAATGTGATAATACTTTAGACTATACGAGCGGTATAAAGTGAGCGCCGTTATCTTACAGCAGAGAATAATATGAACGGTCTGGTTTGTGCGTGAGTCAATGGGGGGTTACTCAGAGCACAAAGGAGGACGCTGGTTATCAAAAGAGCTCTGACGTAACTCTGTAGGTGTTTATATGTAAATCAGAATGAGAAGATACAACAAAAATTATTATACAGATTGGGATTTATGCATTTCAACGAAATCATCAACGACATTACTTTTACTGCCATTCATGTCATATTAGCTGAAGTATAGAGTAGAAATGTAAACAATGAAAATATATGTGTGCGTGCATTAACATGTGTGTACGTGCGCATTTGTATGTGTGTGTGTGTATGTATGTGTCTATACGTATGTGTATGTGTATGAATATGAACATGGGCACGGAAATGCCTAATATGGATATAAGTGCTTGGCTTTTGTGTGCAATGGTACGAGCGATATGAATAGAAAGGATATGAAGAGAAAAATACATGAACGAAGTTAGAACATTACCTGCAGCATGACGCAAATGCTTGGCAACTCATAGAACAGTAAATTGTGAACACTGGGATCGTATCTACCACCTGAACAGTCACAAAGGGTTCGCTATTATCATTATTGTTAGTATTGTTGCTATTATGAATTCTTGTATTAATTATACTACAAGTAGAAATACCATTATTATTGTTATTAAGTAGTAGTATCATTATCATTATCGTTAATTATTAATTATTATTATCATTATTATAATTTCAATAATTATTAACATTGTTATTATAATCATTATTATCATTTTTAATACCATCTTTATTACTACTGCTGTTATCATTATTATTATTATCATTGTCATTATCATTACTATTGTTACTATAATTTTCCATATAATTATTATCGTTATTATCATT
The DNA here is from genome assembly GCF_003789085.1 of Penaeus vannamei. Taxonomy (NCBI): domain Eukaryota; kingdom Metazoa; phylum Arthropoda; class Malacostraca; order Decapoda; family Penaeidae; genus Penaeus; species Penaeus vannamei. Next base: position 1,226,853 of record NW_020870048.1, read on the forward strand.
ATTGTTATTATTATCAATATCATTATCACCTAATTATCATTATGATCATTATTATCCTCATCATAACCATGATCATTATCACTATTGTCTTTTCTATCAATATCATTATTATTCCCAGCTCCGTTGATATCATTATTATCAGTATCATTAATATTACGATCGATATTATTGGCATTATTAATATAATTATTATCATTATCATTATCAAAATTATCATCACTGTTATCACAATCATAATTATCATCATTATTATCTTAATCATTATTATCACCAGTAGTATATTCACTATAATCATCATTATCATTATCAGTAATAGTTGCAGTAGTGGTAGTAATAGATGTAGTAGTGGTATCATTATCATCATAATTGTTATCATTCTTAATAGTCATCATCATTACTCCTGTCATTATTATTAGCATTATTATTATCACTATCATTACTATTCTCATCATTGTTGTTATTATCAGTTATTATTTCTATTATTGTTGTAATTTTTATTATTATCATAATTGTTATTATTACTTTTAGTAGTAGTAGTAACAGTACTATCATTATCATTATTACTATTACCATTGTCATTATGATCATCATTAGTATCATCATTATCATTCTTATCATCAGAATCATAACTACCATTATCATTATTATTGCTATTATTATTTTTTGTTGCTGTTATTACTATCATTATAATAATAATAATAATTATTATTATTATTGTTGTTGTTGTTGTTGTTATTATTGTTACCACTAATGCTATTACTATTATCACTACCATTATCATTATCCTCCTCATCATCATCATCTTTAGCTTCACCATCATTATTGATATCATTATCATTATTATCATTATTATTATTATTATTATTATTATTATTATTACTGTTATTATCATTATTAGAAGTTTTGTTATTATTATCATTGCTGTTGTGCAATTATTATCATTATTCTCATTATTATTATTATTGTTTTCATCATTGTAATTATCATTATTACCATTATTATTACCATTATTATCACTCCTGTCATTGCTATCCTAACTGCCATTATCATCATTTCTATTATTACCATCATTATCATCATCATTATTACCATGGTATTATCACTATCACTGTCATCATTATTATTATTACTATCACCATCATCTTTATATTACTATCATTATTATTTCCACCGCAAAGGAGGTAACGTTCTTGGCCGCGTTGGTTAGTTTATTCGTTCATTTGGCTAGCAGGATAACTCCAAAATGAATGAATAGATTTTTATGAATTAATCTTTTACCAGCGGTGTTCACTTAGCCTAACTTAGATGCCATGATGTTTTGGCGGTAATCCTACAGGACTCTTTTATGTGATTGTAACTGTTACCCCTATCGCCAATGTAATAAGGATAATAATAGTTACCCCTATTGCCAAAGCTATTATTATTATTATTATTATTATTACTATTATTATTATTATTATCATTATTATTATTATTATCATCTCTGGCAAGGAGGCTATGTTTATTGACGTCAGCAGAGTACTTGAGAAAGAGGCGATTGCAATATAATTCTTCAAGTGTGATTAATTTATTGCATTAGTGATCATATTGCCTTGACAGAGATATGCGCTGGGTGGTTGTAGCTGTTGTTATTATTATCATCATCATTGTCATTATCGCTATCATTATTATTATTACTATCATTATTATTATCACCATTGCTATTATTATCATTATTATTATTCATATATATATATATATATATATTATATATATTATATATATAATATATATAGAGAGAGAGAGAGAGAGAGAGAGAGAGAGAGAGAGAGAGAGAGAGAGAGAGAGAGAGAGAGAGAGAGATAGATAGAGAGAGAGAGAGAGAGAGAGAATGGATGGATAGATATGTAGAGAGAGAGAGAAAATGGATGGAAGATATGTATGAGAGAGAGAGAGAAATGGATGATAGATATGTATGAGAGAGAGAGAGATTGAAAGAGAGAGAGAGAGAAATGGATGGATAGATATGTATGAGAGAGAGAGAGATTGAAAGAGAGAGAGAGAGAAATGGATGGATAGATATGTATGAGATGAGAGAGAGAGAGAGAGATGAGAAGAGAGAGAGCGTTGAAAGAGAGAGAAATGGATGGATAGATATTATATGAATGCGGATGTAAGTGTGTGTGTGGTGTGTTTGTGTTTGGTGTGTGTGTTGTGTGTGTGTGTGTGTGTGTGTGTGTGTGTGTGTGTGTGTGTGTGTTGTGTGTGTGTGTGTGTGTGTGTGTGTGTGTGTGTGTGTGTGTGTGTGTGTGTAGACCAGAACAGGACACAATGGAGCAGGTACTGGCAAATAGTAAGTATACCTTTGAAGAGACACCAGCAGTAATTAAAAACGGCGGTCCACAAGGCTCATCCCTGTCGCCAACACTTTCACATCTATATCAGCAATATGCCTGCAACAACAGCTCTCAAATGTGCATAAGACCTGCTTTTGCTTACTAATCAAATGACATAAAAGAACTCGAGGCCACAATAAACAGATACACAAACCATCTTTTTTTTCAATGAGTGGTACTTCAAAATGAACACGACAAAGACAGGAATGATTATCAACTCAAAAACCAACAAGCAAGCCTGGCACTGCAAATGCAAGCAACAAGTACTCCCCCCATAAATGCACCCAATGTACCTAGGACTTGTGCTCAAAAAAAGAAAAACAAAAAAAAAAGTCCAAAAACTCAGCAGTCTAAACTCAGTAATTGGGAAACTAGCTAGGAACTCCTGGGGAGCGCCACAGGCAGTGCTTTGAACATCTGCTCCAGCACTGTACTCCAGTATGGGCATGCAGTGCTCGACACAAGCAAAGTTGACGTCCTGGCTGCTAACAATGAGTGGCATAGCTCCACCGCCACTCCAGCGGGAGGAGGAAGCACCCAAAGCCAACAAGAACGTATCAGAAGTCCAGAAGACAACACACCACTCGAACCAATAACTGACGGAACAGCTGAGGACTGAAGTCACTCACAGCTCCCAACCCTGGACTAGTGCTCGATTTTAACCACCTCACCAGAAAGGAATGGACACAAGCCTGGCGACTACGATCACGGCATTCCAGATGGGGCTACCGTGACACTCCCACACGCCCAGCATGCGGCATTACCCCTACAAGACACAGGCCACCTTGTGCTACACCGTCCAGTCATGGCAGTGCCTGGCGGATACATAACAATCCACGAAGCTGGCGAAGATTTCATTGACTGGATTGCGAGAATGAAATCAGAGATGTGAGAAACTATACGAAACTATTATTGTCATTTCCTGTCGTTCTGTTTAACTAATTTAGATATAATAGAGTTTTTGGAGGTCAATTTGCATTTTCTAATTTGCTTTCCAATCATCAGAAACATCAAAAGATATATTTTAGAAATCATTTATTCGTCGCAACAGATATTTGAAAATAGTCACTGAACATTTGCCTGCTGAGTGACGCAGAAGGTAAAATCTCAATACCCCCCAATATAAAAAAATGCAATAGTAATAACTCTGGACCAGCCTTGATGGATCATGCAAAATTGAAGTTCTGGCGTTGCATTACTCAACATGTGGCAGTGTCACCGAAACGAATTCCAGATTGGCTTGCATAAAACAGCAAAAGAACAATAGTCACATTTTACAGTTCCACCTCAGTTACCATACCATGTTTTGAAGTGTTCAAAACAATAAAAACAATAAAAAGCTCTAAATGGCAGCCTCCCTCCTTAAAAAC
>NW_020870048.1:1241429-1251429 GCF_003789085.1 Penaeus vannamei
CTATGATCAAACTGATTCTACAAATCAAACAGTTTTCTGCTCAAACTGAAAAAATAAGATTATCCAAAGTTCCAAAGAGTTCTCCATAATAATAATAATGATGCATTCAGCATTACCTTGGCTGCAGTGATGTAGCTTGAGTATTCCCACTGGTATACAGAATAAGCAATAAAGGGTGAAGCGAAGTAACCAATATTGTACATGATGTTCAGCTGCAAGAGATGAAGAAGAATGTTTATCTTGAATCAAGTGATTAATATTTTGTGCTTGCGTACAGAATATGCAAAAAATTACATATTCAATACTTTAATGGTAATATATCATGCATTTAACAGAATAATTATGCATTATTTAAACAATACCAATATTATTTTGAAGTCATGTAGTTCACTGTATCAATACTCTATTTTTTTTTTTTTTCAAACATACAAAAATAATATTACACTTCTTATCTTTATCCACCAAACCTTGTTGCAAACATACAGGTGGTTACTAGCAAACAATTCCTATATACATACACTAGGTACGGCTTAGATGAGAACAAGCTAAACTTGGTATCAATATCAAAGCATATGGTATGCTTACTTACCCCTTTCATAATGTTGTTCCCAAACTGTTCTAGTGCATTAGCAACATATGGAATGACCTGCAATGAAACATGTTAATTAAAATTCTTTCTTTAATATAGTCTTCAAGTGAATACAATACTATACTATAAGAATTTTTCATTCCTTATTATCTTATACCTTGTCTACAGGCCAATGATAAAGTAAAAAATTAACAAGGTTAGGATTAAACTGATAAAGATAACTATTTTCAAGCTATAAAAACCTGTCATTTCTTAACAACACTGAATCAGTATCTCACAAGTTTAGGTATAACCATCCATACTGTGAGATGCTTCAAATCAATTCTAATACTACCATGCATTTAAAATTAATTAACTTGTTTAAATGGATGACTTAATAGAGATTAGTCAAAACAGCTCACAATGAATGTGAATTAACTATGTACTATGAACTATGGTTGTATGCTTAAAAAAAATTGTGTAATGCAAATCAGTTCTGGATACAATTTCTTTATGCTAAATTCTTCACGACTGTAGGAAGTCTTAGCATAACTATAGGACTGTCAATTTCAAAAATACAATGTTCATATCATCTTGCCTTATTTTGATATACCAGTTGATTTTTTGCAGTATTATTCCTTAGTAGAGGACTTTGCGCTTCGAAGAGTGGCTTCCACAATTTCTTTAATAATACAACTGTTAATCTCACATCTCCTCACATCCAACTATATAATTTCTGGACCTAATGACCAATTTTCATTTGAATAGGAAGGGTTATTCGACTCAAAACGATTAAATATCATAAACTTGATAAACATAAAATTATCACCGAACGTAAAATCAATACAAAATGAATATAGATAACACATATTTAGATCTCCCTCGCCTTTATCTCTAGGACTTTTATGAAAGAACAGTAGAATGAGTCACTACGCTCCACATATCTGACAAACACTTCCATTCCTTGAAGATATTAACACACGAAAATCACGTCCCTCTCAAATTATCTCAAAATCATATGATCAATCACACACAAACGGGCCTTGACACGACCCCCTCTCACCTGTTTCCCTGATCTGATCTGCCCGTACACGCTGTAGAGCCGAGGCCCCACTAAACAGCTCCAAAAGAGAGACATGGTGAACGGGCGACTGCTGTCAGATAAGTTTTAGAAGGGTTCAGCAACTGCCAGCCTGCAGATGCCTCGACCGGATTGCACGACTGTGTTATTATGGGTAACTTCGTTTGGCCGTCGATAGAGGGCTCTGGGGCGACTGTCACTCACCTGTGTGCGTGCGTGTGTGTGTTTCGCGAGATGGGTGCCGAATGTTAAGTGTGTACAAAGTCTATCGGCCGGTATGTGCGAGGCCCGACCCAGTGAGTACTCGTATAGAGAAACATGCTTTTACACAGAAATAAATGCATATCTGTCAATCTATCAGGTATATATACATTTATTTCTCTATCTACACAGTAGATAAATATGCATTTATTTCAATGTATATGTATGGCGGTATAAAAATATTTCATGGGTCGGTCCTCACACAGTTTTAACAAACCGGCCGTATACGTATAGACGTTGGAGTGGGTTAAGTCGACTCTGTGCCCGTGTGCGTGTGTGTAACTGCGTGTTTGTGTATGAGCGTGTATGTCTGTCTGTCTGTCTGTCTGTCTGTATGTATGTATGTATGTATGTATATATATATATATATATATATATATATGTGTGTGTGTGTGTGTGTGTGTGTGTGTGGTGTGTGTGTTGTGTGTGTGTGTGTGTGTGTGTATCCATGCATGTATGAGTCTTTATATGTTTATGTACTTGTCTTCTTGTATGTGTTTGTACTTGTATGTGTTTATGCGTGTCAAGGATCGGTGAGAAATGGGATCAAAGGCTGTATACAATATATGTATAAAGTTGCTTATAGTTTGGTGAATGGGAAGAGGAAGCTGATTGCGTATGTGTGTGAACGAACTAGTCTGTATGTGAAGATGTGTTTGTGTGATGAAGGACTGGACTGTGTATATACGTGCATGTGTTCGAGAGGAGGAAATTTTTGACTGGGTAAGGTATGAATGTAGCAGAGGGGAGGGAGGGTTGTGTGTAAGGTGTGTATGCTGGGTTAAGGTACTTGGGGGAAGGGGAAGGTGATCGTGAGTGTGTGTGGGGTGGGCGGGAGTTGCACAGGCGTAGGAAAAAACGATGCAATTCTTTATTTACCCAGTTGTTGAGAAAACTGACCCTGCAACTGAAAGGGAAGCTACAACTAACCCTGGCGTCAAAAATGAAATGACCATCATGTCAAGTATTATGTGAATAAAAATATCAAACATTTTTGTATTGAATTATGCACGATAACTATATGTATGGAAATGGGTGTTCTGAGAGGTGCGAATGTGGGTGGACCGCATTCATTGTGACAAATGTAGAAAAAGTATGAATGAGAATATCTTCACAATACGAGAGATGTATTTGACCTGGTTTTGAATGTATCTTCGGCAGAGAAACGAAGATATATTCAAACCGGTCAAATGCAGCTCTTGTATTGTGGAGATATTTTTATTCATACCTTTTCTACATGATTGTGGGTGTAAGGAGCGGGTGGTGATTATGGGCGTCTTCTGTGCGTGCCATAAAAGTTAATCCGGTATTAAAGTTTAATCCAGATCTCTTGTGCGCATGTGCGTTGGCAGCGTCCAGGATCAACTTTTAATGCACCTCTAGACCAAGCTTTAATATTAAGGGCGTCTTCTATAGCGTCCTTAACTCTTAATACCGTATTTAGTTTAATCCTAATCGACCGCGTCCGTACCGAAGACGGCACTCTCCGCTGCCAGACAATAATGTTCAGTAAAAAAAAACTGTCGTACTCACTATTCTATCACCACCGTTATTATGTAAACATGTCGGAGAGAAGAGAAATGTCGCGCGTGAAATTCGCTCTTCTCGGAGATTTCATTTTTTTTCTTTCTTTTTTTGTGATGTCATGTTTTTGGTAATTATATTTAAGAAACTATTTTAGACATTTCTTAGGTTTCAAAATATCTATTATATCTAATGTGTATTTCATGAAACTGAGACTCTTACTAATGTTTTCATAATGCTAATTATCTTATGCCTTTTTTATCTCTGCACTGCTTTGCCCCCTAATTGTTTAAAGTGTTCTGTAAAAATAATAATATAAACTTCTCAGATGCTTCTGAAGACCACCTTTTCCTTCCCTTCATCCCAGACGTACCTACAGGATTGAAGACAAGACATTAAAACTTATTCATATCATTAATCAATTCTTTATGCCTCCCAATGTTCCCAAAATTGAAAACTAAGACTATCATACCAAAGTAAGAAAGTTCGTACCTTTATTTTCTGTACACATTTCTTCAAGATTATCTGTTTCAAATATGATTTGTTTGGAATCTTAAGTTAATGGACTGTCCCTTTAAATTTCTATCAATTCTTGTGATGTTCCTGGTCTGTGATAGTGATGGTTCTGCCCTCTGCTGTTGATGTGAAGATCCTGGCCTCGTATTTCTGGGCGTGTGTGAATAGGTTTTACAAATCTAAAGGGAGGGAGCTGAGGTATGTTGTCTTTCTATTGCTGAAAAATCTGTGGTATTTTGAAACATTTCTGTGCAATATTCTCTTCACACATTACTGTTGCATGTTGTGTAAGGTAGCGTTTGGAGCAAGTCATGCACTCATACCTGTAAATAAGCAACAAAATCATCCAAAAGATATCTAATCAACATTCACCCTTCATGTCCCTACGCATATGATATAGAAGACAGTATTAAATATATTACCTAAAGATTTGCAGTCCGATATAAAATAACCTTGGATAAATAAACCTTGCAATTTGCATTTAGTCACTGCATTGTTAAAATATTTTTCTGACGACTGATATTTATTTTGTATAGATTGGAGAAAAGGTGATTGGTATAGAAAGATGTAGTCAGTCACTCAAGATGCAGTTTGATCTTCATATGATAATTACGAGGCACAAGTGGGCTTACTTAAAAGGGAAACATGATTATTTATGAAATATTCTATTTTTTCATGATGGCAATCTTATATTTGTAGTAGTAAAATGGGTAACGAAACTGCTTTAACAACTATAAAACCAACCTTTATTTCAATGACACTCACGTACAAAAATGACATTCACCAATTAATATCCATCGCGCAGTTTCCTCGGCCAGCTCTTTGCTGCGTTGAATCGTGTTGGAGGAGGGAAACATGTTTTCTTCAGGATGCTGTTGAGGTCCATAGAAAAATATGCTTGTTAATTTTGTAGTAATGTAGTTGAGAAAACTCAGCACATAATTCTTCTTTAAAATACTGGTTCATATTTGATTTAAAACGTCAACTTGTGTGACCTTGACCATATAATTTTTGTTTCACTAACCTGGAAATATGAGTTCCATGCCCGCAGCCTCTGAACTTCAAAGATTTCTCGTGGGTTTATATTGTTTTTATATGCATTACCATGAGTTATTTCCTTTATCAGAATATTTGATCATTTGTGTAAATATATACAATTTCATTTTGATAATAAATACCAAGTATGAAAATTCTAAGACGATCGATGTTATTTCCGAAAATAAATCTGAATGGAAACTCAAGCGATGGCACCCTTGAAGTTCATAACGGACACGTGACGTAACAGTACATGATTGGTGGTATTAACTTGCCCCTTCTGCGTATGTGCAGGATTTAAAAATTAGCTTAATATTAAAGCCTGGTCTAGAGGTGTATTTAAAGTTGATCCTGGAGGCTGCCAATGCGTATGCGCACTAGAGATCTGGATTAAACTTTAATACTGGATTAACTTTTATGGCATGTACAGAAGACGCCCTAAGCTCATTTCTTAATCTTGCACATGCGCAGAAGGGACAAGTTAATCCCACCAATCATGTACTGTTACGTCACATGTCCGTCATGAACTTCATGGGTGCCATCGCTTGAGTTGCCATTCAGAGTTATTATAAAGGGTTCAATACAGCATACTGCATAGGTTAGCATACTGCATACACAGCATACTACATTGCCATGCCTCCACGTGCGTACCACGCGGGTACTCCACGCCGCGCGCGCCCAAACCACGCTCTTCTAAATATAGAGGCCACGCCGTCAGCCAAGGGGTATATAAGGTCATCCAAGCTGACCCTCATTCTCACTCACTCACTCTCTGGCGGTCACCCGCCCTAGCAGGGCGTGGGGCCTTCTCACTCACACCTTCAGCGACCTCCCTGTGACCTGAGTTGCCCGCTCTTGGCCCCTCCCGGCCGGGGGTGTTCCACGCCGTAGTTTTCATATCGTGTGTTCTCTTCAATAAAGACTGAAGCCAATCAGTGTATCACTGACGCCACCTGTAATTCAACTACACTATAAACTAGAGGTGTTAGACACTCTTATAGTATGGTGGCTGCGGTGCTTGCTTTAGCCTTTCGGCTTGAAGCACGAACTAAGAACTCTGAAGAACATAGGACCGCTCGCCTCTAAAAACATCGCGATATGAACGAGGATACAAAACCACGTGAGTACATGTATGGGTCAATCTTTTCTTTTCCTTTCTTCTTCCCCCATATATGTGTTAAGCAAACCGTTCCACGTTGGTTTTGCTGGTGTTAAGTGCTAAAAGTGAAAATTTAACAGCATAATGGCAACACTCTCACAGTCTGTCAATCACGGGACCTGAGAACACTTACTCAGGATGTGTCAGGTCCAGGTCACAAACACAGGAAATATCGTTCTTTAAATAATTAATTTTCTCGCATTTAGAGATTTATTTATATTGTTTCAACAACAACAAAATTCAACTCAAGTTCGGGATTTTCTCTCAAGCTGAGAATTTTCTTTTTTGTGATTCACGACCACATACGAATGAATTCTGTGTACTCATTTCTCTTCTTGTACGAATTTCGTTAATTGATTATTGAACTTCGCTCATTGTTGGACTCTTTGGTTCATTTCATTCTCTGACTGATTTCGTTATTTCGACCTCACTTTCACTTATGGTCCAGGCTGGGAGGAAACTTGTAGTGCATCAACGCTATTTGGTGACAATTCTTTCGGCGCAAAGAAAAAATAGCTTGATCGCAAATACTTCTAAATCATTTTAATGAATAAAGCGTAACAATCTTCCCCTTTCATCGTGCAATAATGCATGGGGTTTCTTAAGGAATAATAGATTTGCGCACCCGACATTTGAGAGTAAGTATAATGAAACTGAAGCATAATTAATTCGTTCGGCATATTGAGTCGGTGTGACCTATATTGACGTCTGATTATAAAGGTAGGACTAGGGTTAAGCTTAAATTCGCTCAGTAAAAACAACCTTCTCACTTTCTTTACCGCTGGCATGTCCGGAATATTCCGACAATCGTGTGATTCGTAGTTGATTTCTGCGTGCGCCATTCACAGATTGTAGAGTAAGACTAACGATAGAATTCGAGTCTCATATAGTCCCTTCATTTCGTTCAGGTAATTTGGGCAAAGGAATCCCACTGTCGAAAATGGCTATCCTCTAGCATGCTTAAGTGAGAAATGATTACCTCATTGTATCAGATTTTGTAGCGTTTCCATAAGTACGATTAAATAATCGAGGATAACGTAAAGAAACATTTCTGAACTGGGATGCTTGCATTGCGGAAGCTTGCAAAAGAAATTTCATGTCACCATTCATTTGCGTACGTTAAGTCGCATTTAATTTAATGCTGAATTGTTGGGGTAATTGAAATAATTGTTGTATTAACATAATAATGATAATAACATTTGCTAAAGTGAACGTTAAATTCGTGTTTGTGATCCATCTTTGTGTGAGCTCGCTTTCTCTTTACACTCATAATTACATGCACACACTCATTCACGCAAACAGACACTGTGTCAAATCTTCAATTATAGGATTTGTTGTGCATAATTGCAGGTTATCTCTTTTACCCGCAATGTTGTTGTGATGAGTAAACATACACACAATCATTTCACACACTCTTCCACGCAGTTCAACAGACACTGTTAAATCAAATCTTCATCTATAGGATTTGTTGTGTCGTAGTCTAAGGCTATTCTTTTGCCTTGTGGCGTTGCTGATCGTGATTAGTGTAAATGATGCACAATACATACTTTTTCTTCTCTGTGAAATGACAATCTGTTTAAGTTATCCTTGAGGATGCCGATGCCATTTCCCTTATCTATTCTCATATCTATCTGAGATGGTTCGTAGCTCAAGCAAGTTCGTGAGAACTGCTACTCTCCTCTTCCTCATTTTTCTTCCTGAAAAATACAAAGTGAGAAAAAAAACGAAAATAAATGAAAAACCCACATTAAAAACTGCAAATTAGCATAAAAATAATGGCTAACAGCTCTTAATTAACATCCCTCCCTCTCTGTTGTTTTTCTTTTTCTCTTACTATCTTGGCCCTTACGTGTATGAACTGGTTCATGTATATAATGGACGTGCATATCCGACACGGCATCAAAGGAGATCTAACTGCAGCACGATCACCTTGCAATGCCGTGAGACGAACATCGCCAGAAGATCGCCGTAGGCCAAAGGACGAGGACTCGTGAAATTGCAGGTATTAAGCCGCCCAGATCAAGTGGACGGGCGCCGCCTGTCAGTTCTCCCGTAGATCAAGTGAAGAACCAGGAACTCGTCAGAGCTGGCCCCATGATGCTATGAAAAGCCGCCTGCCTGGACGCCCGTAGATCGGTTGACCTCCAGGAGCTCCCCAGCGCAGGAGTAAGCCGCCCTCAGACGAAAGGACGCCCCTGCCCAGGACGCCGTAGACCCAGACGCGCAGGCTACGAGGACGTCGGTACGAGCCGCAGCCGAGAAGGACCTGGACGAATCTGCGAGGACGTGTGGACGACGATGCCGCCGAGTACCACCTGGATGAGGACTACGAGGACGACTGGACGAACCGAAGTCAAGGAGGACCTAGGCGAAACCTTCGAGGACGTGTGGACGTCGATGACGGATGGATGCACCAAGGACCAAGATGAAGAGGCCGACAACAAGGAGATGCACGAGGACAACCGAGAACAGGAACGCGACATGACGACCAGCAGATGGGGGTGAAGTGATTCAGATGACGCCACGAGGACGAAGCTGAAGCCGCAGCGTATAAAGGGTTCAATACAGCATACTGCATAGGTTAGCATACTGCATTACCATGCCTCCACGTGCGTACCACGCGGGTATTCCACGCCACGCTATCGCCCAAACCACGCTCTTCTAAATATAGAGGCCACGCCGTCAGCCAAGGGGTATATAAGGTCATCCAAGCTGACCCTCATTCTCACTCACTCACTCTCTGACGGTCACCCGCCCTAGCAGGGCGTGGGGCCTTCTCACTCACACCTTCAGCGACCTCCCTGTGACCTGAGTTGCCCGCTCTCGGCCCCTCCCGGCCGGGGGTGTTCCACGCTGTAGTTTTCATATCGTGTGTTCTCTTCAATAAAGACTGAAGCCAATCAGTGTATCACTGACGCCACCTGTAATTCAACTACACTGTAAACTAGAGGTGTTAGACTCTTATAGTTATTTTCGGCAATAACATCGTCTTAGAATTTTCATACTTAGTATTTATTATGAAAATGAAATTGTATATATTTACACAAATGATCAAATATTCTGATAAAGAAAATAACTTATGGTAATGAATATAAAAAAAAAAACAATATAATCCCACGAGGAATCTTTGAAGTTCAGAGGCTGCGGGCATGGAACTCATATTTCCAGGTTAGTGAAACAAAAATTATATGGTCAAGGTCACACAAGTTGACGTTTTAAATCAAATATGAACCAGTGTTTTAAAGAAGAATTATGTGCTGAGTTTTTCTCAACTACATTATTACAAAATTAACAAGTATACTTTTCTGTGGACCTCCTGAACAGCATCCTGAAGAAAACATGTTTCCCTCCTCCAACACGATTCAACGCAGCAAAGAGCTGGCCGAGGAAACTGCGCGATGGATATTAATTGGTGAATGTCATTTTTGTACTTGTGTCATTGAAGTAAAGATTGGTTTTATAGTTGTCAGAGCAGTTTCGTTACCCATTTTATTACTATAAATATAAGGTCGTTATCATGAAAAAATAGAATATTTCATGAATAATCATGTTTCCCTTATAAGTAAGCCTATTTGTGCCGCGTAATCATCATATGAAGATCAAACTGCATCTTGAGTGACTGACTACATCTTTCTATAACAATCACCTTTTCTCCAATCTATAAAAAATGAATATCAGTTGTCAGAAAAATCTTTTAACAATGCAGTGTCAATGCAAATTGCAAGGTTTATTTATCCAAGTAAATTTTATATCGGACTGCAAATCTTTAGGTAATATTTTTAACACTGTCTTCTATATCATATGTGTAGGGACATGAAGGGTGAATGTTGATTAGATATCTTTTGGATGATTTTGT
>NW_020870048.1:1256429-1263929 GCF_003789085.1 Penaeus vannamei
GAAGACAATGGTTAAGGAGGGGGTATGGAGAGTAGAGGAGACCTCTACCACAAATTTATTGAGGGATAGATCATGGCCTGGCTCCATATTTGGCAATAAATTAAAAGTATTATCACTTGAGTTTGACTTCATATTAGTAAGAATATTATCATTAAATTCAGTAACAACCATATCCTACTATTGAAAAGATATGTTATTTTGTATTACATTATACCATGCTATTTTTTATATTGCTTTCTCAGAGATACTTTTGGACAAGAATGCATTCTAGTAGGAGGAGCTTTTTGGCCAATATGATTTGATTATTCTTATTGCTATAATAGTTACAATTATTGTTATTGAGTGGCTTTAGGCTGTGAGTGACGCTTTCTGCAATTTTTTCCTTTATTTCTTGTACCAACGACTTTGACTTTTTTTCCTCTTCAAGAATATAATCTTCAATTTGCCCTGGGTTAGTGGATCCATACTGTAAAGATTAACCTATTGTTATTATTTTCTTGTTATCATTATCATTATCACCATTTTTTGCTTATTAGTATCATTATTATCATCATTTGTTGTTGGTGTTATTGTCATTGTCATTTTTGTTATTCTTATTGCTATTGTTATTGTTACTGTCATTATTGTATTTGTTTTCATCATAATATCTGTTTTATCTAGTTTTGCTGTTAAATATCCTTAACCTCTAAAAATGGATGCATTTTATTCATTGTTCCAGGATCTAGTTCCTAAAGGGAAGAAGTGCAAAACAGAAGATAATGAAGAGAATGATTCTGACTCTGGAGACAATTTTGAAGTTCCTTCCATTGACAAAGATGATGATAAAGCTGACACCAGTCAGCCAGAGGGTGAGAGATTCTTAAGTTTGTGTGTTTGTGTGTGTGTGTGAGTGAGTGAGTGACTGTTATCTATCTTTCAATAGTTCTGGTTGGGGAAAAAAATTAACATCTTTATCATCGCTTTTTATCCTTTCATTCTTCTTGTATAGAAACTTAGTCATATTTGTCTAAATTCACTCTTCTTGTAACATATTTGAACAGCACAACCATGTTCCCCCTTTTCCTTCTTTCTTCTAGAGTAGTGAGTCCTATTTTTTGTAGTCTGTCTTCATAGCTCATAGCTCTTAGAGTAGGTGCCCATCTTGTGGTTGCTTGTTGAACCCTTTACAGTTTGTCTATGTCCTTTTTTAAGTGTAGACTCCATACCACTGCACCATACTCGGGACTAGTTCTTATGATGGTTGTATGTATCTTCTGTATCATATCTTGGCTCATTTACACAAATGCCCTCTTCGTGTCGGCAATCAGCCCTAGCATTTTATGGACCTTTTCATTTATATGGTCATTTGGTCTTAGGTTCCTGTTTATGATTATTCCAAGTCTTTTTCCTTACTTGCTGTGTTTGATACTGCATCTCCTAATTTGTATTAGTATAGTGGACAATTTCAACTCTCCATTTTCCAAGTACAGCTGTACATTAATAAGTTATCAATGTCTTTGGATTATTGGCTTTGAGGCATCATCTATTATCCTTCTTTCTGTTTTTGCATTGTCTGTAAACATATTCAGATAACTACCTGAACTTACGTTTGATGAAAATAGTAAACATAATAATTAAGGTGCTCATCTGTCTTTCATAAAGGATGTCATTCATTCATTTAAGGAGATTGCCTTTCACTCCACCTGCATGTTCTAATATTGATAATCTTAAGTCTTCTATGAGACACCTTATCAAAAGCCTTTTTAAAGTCTTATGAACACAAAATCTACCCAGCCTATACTGGTTAGGGAAACTGGTGATTTAAAGGATTTTGTTTGTCATTGATCTTATAAAAGGGTGTAACATTACCAAGTTTCCAAACTTTTGGTAATTCTCCTTGTCTCACTGAATTTTGGAATATTAATAACAAAGGAGAACATTGTGTGTGTGATGTGTGAGAGAGAGAGAGAAATTGTGTTTGTATGTTTATATGGCCAAGTGTATGATTCTGAGTGTTCGCATGTGCATATATACAGTAAATGGATTTAAGTTATGGGTAAATTTTACGAAGTCATATATAGTCCCAGCGTTTTGTAATATTCTTATTCCTTAAGAAATTAGAGATTTGCTTGCTTGTAACATTCATTTTAATTGCAAAATGATTAGTAAATGTGCAGTGATAATAATACAATGCATAATTTTACAAACTCACAAATCCATGTATAAAAGTATACATGCATGCCTAGACATGTGCACATATAAGTACTAATGCACATGCACACACACACTGTACACACAGGTAAATGCATACACACATACACATACATAGACATACCATACACATATGCACATACCACACACTCATATGCATACCATAC
This sequence comes from Penaeus vannamei, assembly GCF_003789085.1. Taxonomy (NCBI): domain Eukaryota; kingdom Metazoa; phylum Arthropoda; class Malacostraca; order Decapoda; family Penaeidae; genus Penaeus; species Penaeus vannamei. The sequence goes on from NW_020870048.1 coordinate 1,258,787, forward strand.
ACACATACAGAAAGCATATACACATATGCATACCCCTTTCCCCACAAACACATGCTACACTCAGTCAGCTATTCATTCACTCATTGTTTAAAGAATTGTTATTTTTTAACTGTTTCCAGAAGATGCAGCTGAGTCCCCTGTTCATGAGTTGGAGGTAGCTGCCTCACCAGAAAATGTGCGGGAGAGCATTGAGCAGAAGTTTCTTTTGGATATGCCAGATGATTTCTTTGATTTGTGGGACCTTTGCAAGACACTTAACAAAGAAAAACCTGAAGGTAAGAGAAAACAAATTTTTGAACTGCCCCAAAAGTCAGACATAGTTCAAAATATGGAGCTGGAATGTTTGTAGGAAACAAGCTCTTATATGTACTTGAAAGGGTCAGTATATGTGAGATTTGAGATTGCATATTAGAGGCATAGTTATATTGAATTTAACAAATCAAATTTGATGACCCGCAGAAGCATTCATCAAAGCTGGTATCACCCTGGTTGGCCCATATGACATCCTCTCAGGCAAGCTGAAAAACCTTAAGACCAGAAAAATATCAAGTTATGTTTGTCACTGGCGGTATTATTATGATCCGCCAGAGTTCATGGTAAGTAACCACAAGGGTTCTTGGGAATCTGGAATAGAAGTGAGGGTAATTAGCATTTTTTGATGCCATATTGATATGTAATATACTCACATTTTCTCCCCTTTACCTAACCTGTTTCTATCGACTTCATTTCTGCTTTATTTTCTCTCTGACACACATTACTCATATATTTCACATACCTTGCACATATGTTATTTAGCTTTTCTTTTACAATTTTCACCACTTTAATCATTAGGGTCTCCCAAAATTTTGCTGAGATTTTGTCATTTTCCAGACTGTGATAGCAGGAAGCGAAGACGAATATCACATAGGATATTATCGAGATGATTGCTTCCTCTTACCAGCTTTTGTTGGTTCAATGTCCTCTGTCAAGCCTGGCAGTATTACCCTAATGGGAGGGAACATATTTAGTGCTGTCAGGTAACTCACCTTGAAGTATTTTATCTGCATATTTTGGGGAGAAGTTTTTTTTTTTTTTTTTTTTTTTTTTTTTTTTTTTTTTTTTTTTTTTTTTTTTTTTTGAGAAATTGGAAAACATGTTATGTGTACATACATGCAAATGCATCCAATGTTCCAAAAATGTGCACACAACCAGAACCAGACACATACAACCACACATACTTCATATGCACATGTGTACAGGTGCAAATGCACACATGCGCACACAACACACACAACTCGCACACACACACACTCGCACACACAACACACACACACACACACACACACACACACACACACACACACACACACTCACTCACTCACTCACTCACTCACTCACACTCACGTCACACACACACACACACACACTCACTCACACTCACACACACACACGCACACACACACACACACACACACACACACACACACACACACATACATTACACACACACACACACACACACACACACACACACACACACACACACACACACACACACACACACCACACACACACAACACACACACACACACACACACGCACACACACACACACACACACACATACACACACACACACACACACACACACACACATACATGCACACACAGCATGCACACACACACACATGCACACACACACACAGCACACGCACACACACACACGCACACGCACAGCACACAACACACACACACAGCGCGCACACACACACAACGCACACACACACAACACACATACGCGCGCACACAATATACACACACGCACACACAGCAAGCATGCACGCACAGCACATACACACACAGCAGCACACACACACACACACACGAACACATACACACACAGCAAGCACACACAACACACACACACACACACACACAACACACACACACACACACACACACACACACACACACACACACACACACACAATCCCTCCCTCCCTCCCTCCCTCTCTCCCCCCTCCCTTTCTTATTATCTCTTTTTCTCTAGGGCCCCTCTCGTCTTCTTTTTCGCCCTTCCACCTCTGACCAGGCCTTCATCCTATACTCTGTTCTTATGTTTTTCTTTCTTTACCCAGTATTCCCTCTTTTGTTTGTATTTCTTCTCTGAATCATTAATATCTTCTCAAATTTGTATCATTATACTTCTTTTATTCAAATTTACCATGGTAATTAGATACCCCTTCTAAATATAATATATGCATATACAAATAAATGATGGTTCATTTGCATAGATGTAGAATAATTACTTCTGTCTGGATTTTTTTTTTTTTTTTTTTTTTTTCCCCAAAAAAGTGATTTTTGTGTATGGTAGTGTATATTTATGTTCTTTACATTTTTTATCCAGAATAAAGTAATGATGATTTGCATATAATGTTTGCTGTATTTTATCTTTATGATTGTTTAATCATAAAGACCATCTTTTATTAAAGCATAAATATAATGCAAGATTTAAACACTTCCAGCATATATCTGTCACAGAGGATGAAGGCTGAGAATCCTTTCAAGAAAATAACTCTGCAAAGATTGCAACAAGAAGTGGATAACTTTGCAAAGCTAAAGAAGCATTCACTGGAGCAGAGACCATCTTCTGTGCAAGAACGTTCTAAAAAGGTGGTCAGTAAGTGTTTCCATGGAGCAGGCATTGTGGTCCCAGTGCACAATGATGTTGGCTACAGGCCCATCCCAGAAACGAATGGTAAGTTAAATCTCAGAAATAGTCAACTAAGCCATTACTCCTTTATTTTTTCATGGATGCATTGTTACTTATTTGGTTGAGTAAAGTATGGATTCTGTTCTAAGCAACTGAAGGGGAAGATTTAAAGGTTCTATTTATTGTCTTCCCCAGATAAAGTGATTTTTTAATGTTCCATTTATTGTTGTTTCTAATTGCAGCTCCTTTCATATATTCAGATCTTAATTTTCTATTGTAGATAATTATTTGCTCTTTAGTTTGTATGTGCACAGGTTTGCTTTGCAATGCTTATTTACAATCATTGATTCCTCCAATCTCTCCAATTTCTCATTTTACCACACCTCTGTACCCTCTCCCTCTCTCCTCTTTCTCTTCCTTAATATTTGTTGAAATTGTTATTCTCTTCAACTACAGCCTGCTTGAAAAAGATATTCCAGAAAGTAGTGGATGCCAAATCAGAAGAAGAAAGATTAAAACACTTTGATGCAGTTCAAGAGCTCATGACCAATGTACAGTTTGCTTTTGATGAAGGAGACTTTGGTAAGTATTATATATGAGAGTACACAAGTCAAAAATTTATGCAACTGTTAATTTATCTAATTTTTTTATTGCTCATTCAAAATACCTGATTTATACTGAAAGTTAATTGGAATTAATGATCAACGTATAGATAACCACTATATTATAAAAAATTTCAGAAATTATATTGTTATTTTGTATAATACACATATACAAACATATGTATATACATATACATATATTTATTTCTTTATTTATGATATGCCATAACAAGAAAGAAAAAAGAAAAATGCGCAATGATACTTTAACGATGATGACTAAATGCTTGTTTGTTTTTCTTCCCAAGGAATGGGACTGGAGTTCGGTCACAATATGTTTACCTTTGGAGGAGAAGTATTCCACAAAGCCATCAGTCATATCTTAGGGGTTGCTTACGAATTGCTTGGAAGAGATGCCTTTGTTGACATTTTACAGGTAGTTATTTAAATTTCTTAGAAGTTATAGGTACATATTTTTACCTTTTTCTTTGAGTATTTGCTTCGTTTATTTGTGTGAGTTAGTGTGACAAGTGTAGATGTAGATGAGTGCTTGCTCATGGGTATCTGTGTGTATATGTGTTTGCAGTTGACTCTATAAATATAATTTTACTCTAATCAACATCATGATTAAGCACTAAGGTTATTTGCAACATCACATTTTAGGTGTTAAACTTCAAGTCTTACATTATCAAAATTATGATATACCATTTCATTTTCTTTATAAAAAATAAAATTGCTTGTGTATTTTCAGGCACATTTGAAGAACAGACGTCGAGGGAGTAACCTAAGCATACTAGAAGTTGTAGAGTGAAATATATATATATATATATATATATATATATATATATATATATATATATATATATATATATATATATATATATAGAATATTTATGCATGCATTTATCACTCTTTCACTTAATTTTTTTACCAATAGATTGGCTGATTTTCTTTTGGTTTGATTCTTTTAATTTAATTAAGAGTGAAAAATAGTTAGATGATTATGTAATACTCACCTATGGTAAACATAATTATAGATTTTGTAATAAAACTTTAGTGACGAATGTGTAAATATTAATTAGCAACCTTTTTATCTTTCTAAGAAATGGATTAGAACTTGAATTGTATGCAGCAATTGAACAAAGAGGATTTCTGTTTTTGCAAACAACCATGTTTTCATTGACTGGAGCAGAATAGATGCATTTATGGAAGTATCTTTACATACCATATTAAAAACCAGAGTTGGTACTGAGAAGTTAATAATTATATAATAGTACATATCACAATTTAAATACAATTGAACATAAATGTAGCACAGGCTAGTAATACTCTATATTGTAGGACCTATATAATGTTGAAAAAATTGATTCAACTTTTAACTTTCTTTTTATGATAGTGTATATTAGTCAATACATAGGTATCTGAATACAAAAAAAAAGTATTTTCGATAATGACAAATTATATAGGAAAAAGCTTAGTTGTTATGAACCACTATTTGTGTAAACAAAGAGGTGTTTTTTTTATACCTTTACTGTAATGGATATGAATGTAAGTAAAATAAAGTCCTTGGGCCTGAATCTCATGTTATAAAAACACACTGATATTTATGTAAATAAGGCCTAAACTATTTCAAATGTAATGCATTATTCTGAGTATAAAATCATTGCTTCTTTTTTAAAAGCTTATAACCCATAAGGGAATATAATAAAAGAGAACCCAATGAGACCCAACAAAACCGAGGATACTTAGTTCTGGCTTTTAAAATTGAATAATTGCACAGAAGATAAAGCATACATTTTTGGTAACAAAGTGTGACAAGCTATGTTTTAGATATATAATGAAATATTTCCAGT
>NW_020870048.1:1271429-1273929 GCF_003789085.1 Penaeus vannamei
TATATATTATATATTTATTTATATATTATCTAATATTATATATATAAATATATATATATTTTTATTTATCTATCTATGTATATATGTATATATATATATATTATATATATATATATATATATATATATATATATATATTATATTTGTGTGTGTGTGCGTGTGTGTGTGTGTGTGTGTGCAAGAAAACAGACTGTCTATCTATCTTTCTACGTATCAAAGGTTCTCGCTCATATCCTTCTGAAACGTATCAGAGACCACCTACTGAGGCATCAGAGGCCGGAGCTCTCTGGATTCACTCCTAGTAAGGCCACGATAGACCGTATTCTTGCGCTTCGAGTCATTGTAGAACGCCGCCGTGAGTTCGGGCGTGGGCTGCTTGCAGCCTAAAGCGACCTCAAGAAGGCGTTCGATACGGTGCTCGGGAGTCACTCTGGGAGATCCTAAGATTGAGAGGAATTCCAACAAGGATTATTGGACTAAAGGAAGCCTGTATACTGGTACTGAAAGTGCTACAAAGTGTGGATCTGTCAAGCTTCTTTCCGGAGTGAAGCAAGGCTGTGTCCTTACACCGACACTTTTCAACACGCATGAACTAGATTATAGGCACAGCTATAGTCCAAAGCCATTGTGGAGGAACTCTGGGCAATATCAGGGTTGCCGACCTTGACTTTGCTGATGTTGCTATTTCATCTGAGTCTTTGGAAACTTTAGTGGCGACTGGATGCATTTAGCAATGAAGCGAAGCCCTTAGGTCTAGAGGTCTCCTGGACCAAGAACCAGGACTTTGGAGACTTGCTAGGAGAACCTGTTCGGTCGGTACGTGCTGGCGGCGAGGACATTGAAGCCATAGATAGCTTTGCATACCTTGATAGTGTAGTTCATAACTCAGGACTGTCAGACCAGGGAGTCAGCAGACAGATTGGCCTGGCAGCTGGGGTCATGAACTCTCTCAACAAGAGTATTTGGGGATGTCGGTACCTGTGCAGGAGGACCAAGCTACGAGTTTTCAAGGCCCTGATGATATTAGTTTTACTATACGGTAGTGAAACCTGGACATTATCCTGACTCTTGGAGTCGCGTCTTGATGTCCTTTGTAATAGGTCCTTGCGCCGGCTCATGGGGTACTGTTGGCGGGACCACGTGTCCAACCAACGGTAGCACCGTGAGACTGGCACAGGACCTATTACTTATACAATCCGTGATTGCCAATTCAGGCTATACGGTCACCTGGCTTGCTTCCCGTAGGGTGATCCTGCCCACCAGGTTGTCTCTGTACGAGACAGCTGGATGGAGGAGGCCCGTGGGACTACCTAGGAAGTCGTGGTTTGGGCAGATTAATCAAACCTGTCGTGTGGAGCTCGAGATGGGCCGAGGGATCCTCGTAGGTGGAAACGAAGGGTGGATGCGGCTATGCTCCCTTGTCGGCGTGAGCTCCCCGATGATGATGTTGATATCTACGTATATATCTTTCTATCTATATATGTATGTGTATATATGTAAATAAACACACACCCACACACATATATATACACAAACACACACACACACACACATATATATATATATATATATATATATATATATATATATATATATATATATATATATATATATATATATATATATATATATATATTAACCGTATTCATGTTGACAAATGTAGAAAGGTATGAATGAGAATTAATATCACACTGCAAGCGATGTATTTGACGGGTTTCGAATATATCTTCGTCAGAAATACAAACATGGAGAGGGGGGGGGGAGAGGAGAGTGAGAGAGAATGTGTATGTGTGTATACATAAATGCGCGCACTTAAATGTGTGTATATCTGTGTGTAGGTGTAGGTGGGTGAGTGAGTGTGTGTGTGTGTGTGTGTGTGTGTGTGTGTGTGTGTGTGTGTGTGTGTGTGTGTGTGTGTGTGTGTGTGTGTGTGTGTGTGTGTGTGTGTGTGTGTGTGTGTGTGTGTGTGTGTGTGTGTGTGTGTGTGTGTGTGTGGTGTGTGTGTGGTGTGTTTGTGTTTGTTGGGTGTGGGTGAGTAATTAGGCTTCTGTGTGTGTATGTGTGGGGATGAATATGTAATTACACTAGAGTATCCACATTTTCCTCTTAAAGTAAATTTTGCGCTTCTCGTTATTCTCCTGCTTTACGAGGTAAACATTATGTCCGAATACGATATCCCTTTTAGCAACTGTCAAATAGGATACGCTTCATGGATATGCCATTATATGAATTATTAAGAGCGGATAGATACAGACTGTTGTTTATAATTACAAAGTCCTATTGAATCAAAGACAATTTGCGTCAAGTATCATTTAAATGTTTAATATATGATTTTAGGTTCAAGATTTCGGACAGATGTTGAAATATGGCGACGGAAGGGGAGGAACAAATGTCAAATAATGTTGAAAATACCGACGAAGCAGAGTTGGTTAAGCAATTAGACCTTCAGCTCGAAGAGGTAAAGGGATAGCAAGGATATGATTTGGTGTTTCTGATTCAG
>NW_020870048.1:1306429-1313929 GCF_003789085.1 Penaeus vannamei
GAATATTTATACTTATATTGATACTGGTACTGCTACTAATAGTGATGATAATAATAGCAATAATATCAATAATGATAACACTAACGATAATGATGATGGTGGTAATAATAATAATTTGAATAACAAATGATGATAATAAATTTATATGTGATAATAGTAGAAATAATTATAATGAAAATACTACTGCTACTACTATTACTAATAATAATGATGACAGTGATAATAATTATGATAATAACTATAGTTGTAATGATAACGATCATAATGATAATATCGCTTATCATTACATTATTATAGCTATTACTATTATAATTATCATTATCATTATTACTCTTATTGTTAATTTTATCATTATTATTATCATTGTCATTATTATTATTATTATTATTATTATTATTATTATTATTATTATTATTATTATTATTATTATTATTATTATTATTATTATTATTATTATTATTATTATCATTATTATTATTATTATTATATTATTATTATTATTATTTATTATATTATTATTATTATCATTATTATCATATTATTATTATATTATTATTATTATTATTATTATTATTATTATTATTATTATTATTATTATTATCATTATCATTATTATTGCTATTATTATTATTATTATTATAGATATTATCACCATTATCATTATCATCAACTACACCATTACTATCATCATTACTACTACTAATACTACTATTATTATTACCATAATCATAATGATTATTATATCTTAATGAAAATAATAGCTATTATAACAACCACAACAGCAGGAGCAACAATGATATTAATAACAATAATAATAATAATAGTGATAAAAATAATGGTAACAATAATAATAATAATAATGATAATAATGACGTTAATAAATAATGATAATGAATGATAATAATAATAATAATAATAATAATAATAATAATAATAATAATAATAATAATAATAATAATAATAATAATAATAATAATAATAATAATTTTCATGATAACAATAATAATATCAGCTGATAATAATAACAATCATAATAACAATAATAATGATAATAATGATAACAATAATTATAATAATAATAACAACAAGCAACAACAACAATAATAATAGCAATCTGATAATAGTAACAATCATGATAATAATAATAATATAAATAATAATGATAACAATTATGATGATAATAATCGTAATAGTATAAAACAATAATAATTATAATGATAATGATAATAACAAAAATGATAGTGATAATGATGATAACAAAAGATAGTAATGATAATAACAAAATTAATTGTGATAATGATAGCTGATATTGTCGAAAGAGAAAACTGGTAATAATAATAAAAGTAATAGTGATAAGAATAAAGATAATGATAGCAATAATAATAATGATGATGATGATGATAATAATAATAATAATAATAATAATAATAATAATAATAATAATAATAATAATAATAATAAATAATAATAATAATAATAATAATAATAATAATAATATAAATAAATAATTATAAGATGATAATGTAATAATGATAATAATAATAATAAGAATAAAAGCAATGAGAACAATGAAAATTATAATAATGTAAATGATAGTAATGGTGATAACACAAATACAAATAATAATGATAATAATAAAAAAGTATATAATGATAATATCGATAATGATAATGCTAATGATAATAAAAAGGCATGATAATAAAAATGATGATGCTAATGGTGTTGATAATAATGATGATGACAATAGCACTAACACCAATAATAATAATAATAATAATAATAATAATAATAATAATAATAATAATAATAATAATAATAATAATAATAATAATAATAATGATAATAATAATGTTTGCTATGAATTGAGAGTAGGTATAGTCTGTTCAGTTGACGCTGACAATTGGGCCTAGCAACATTTGAAATAAGGCTGCTCATTGGTCAATGGCAACACATTTTTTACTAATAAATATTTGTTTATGCATATTACTCAACCTACATGTATTGTTTATTTATAAAACCAGTCCCGGAACTCAGGAATGAAAACTTCCCACAAAAAGTATAAGGATATTGCAGAAAATCAAAGTTTATTATAAAAGTTTAAAAAGTGACGTTCTTATACAATCCAGAAATGCACGTGTTCTCAATCAACATGGATACACTGATCTAAAAACAACAACAGGGTCAATTGTTCAAATTCGTCCTGTAAACATTTAATAACACTTTTTTATTCTGCACAAATTTAGTATTTATCCTTTTCATGTTCCTTCGTAAATTATTCTTGTTCGGCTACGTTCTACATATTGCAGAGTAAATAAATAACTAAAGATGGGAAAATGGAACGTCTGATCCAAAGACATGTCACCCTCCCTACAGTAACTAAAAAAAGAAAGGAAAATAACGACACATCTTAAATAAAATAACTATAACTACTAGTATTAATAATAATAGTTGTAATTAGCACTAATTATATCAGCATATGTAAAGGCATACGCGTCCAGAAATGTCAGACCAGTTCCCCTTAAATGCATTCAGGAAATGTTTTGTTAATTTAAGCTTTCGTCTATAACCTAAGCATCGATATGTTCACGTTAATTCACTGCGATCATGAGGTAGTGTGCACTGATATGAGTTTATCGATGCTAATGTTATAGATAGTTAAATTAACAGAACTATTAATGAATGCATTTTCGCCTTTGGACGTGCACGCTGTCAATGATCATGATAATAATAATAATAAAAAAAATAGAATATTGCCAACACTAGCAGTAAAATAAATCATGATAATGATCAAAATTATGATCCTGACGAACATTATAATGGTTATTAAGTTATGACTGGTATTATTACAATCAGCAACAGCAGTATTCATATTAATTAGAATGATATGAAAAAATATACGAAATTATATAAAAAATAACATTCATAATGGAATTAATAATAATTAATAATCAATAATACTATTAGCATTTCCATTGTTATTATCACTACTCTCGTCATTTGTTTCAGTTATCATTGTTGTCATCACAATCATTATTAACAATATCATTTTATTATTAACATTATAGTTGCTGTTAACGTCATCTATTACGGCCGCCGCCGCCGGGTCGCGAGCCTCCAGCGGTCGTGAGCCTCGAGCGGCAAACGGCCAGACGATGTTCGCGCGACGATCACTCATTGTGTCTGGCAACCGGACTGACTCCCAGTCCACACATGACTGACCGGCTCGTATCCGCCAATCACAGTCAAGCTCTGTGTTCATCCAGCTATCTAGGCCAGTGTGCCATAAATTGAATAGTTGAGACTGTACCCTCGCCTTCTATATTCTAGTTCTAAGGAATGTGCATGGACTGTTGGCCAAGCCACACGTAAATTATAGGTTTACATTAATTTTACAGCTCATTGAATTTATTGCTCTATAGGGGAAGTGTCCAGAAGGAAGGAAGAGGAAATCACCCTTATGTATATATGAGGTTCTTATCCAGTGAGATAATCATGTACCTGTTGATTAATCCTTTTAGCAATGGCAGAAATGGTCACTTTGTGTGCTTCGCTGTCACTGTAGATATCTTTCACTTTCATTAGGGCATCCTTAGATGTGTTTGAAGGAAGTTGCAGTAAGCCTGTATTGGTAAAAATCGAAGGAAAGTCGTTTAAAAAGATTGTGCAATTGGACAGATCCTTTACATGGTTATAAACATACTCTTCTTTGACAATTTCCAATATATATATTTTATTGTTGAATGAATGTAAGCAATACTAAATGACACTGAATATGGTTGCTTAAGATGAGATTCATATTAATGCTAATAGACTGTCGCTTCATACTTTAACTTTTCAGCAAGCCGGTCATCGGAAGTAGTAACAGTTAACAGAATTATGAAAAAATATCGTGTTGACTCATCTGGTAAATTATTCAGTGTACCAACTCTAGTCGTTCCTATGCGGATCTCCTTTACTGAAGCATTAAAAAGATATCACAAGAAACTTACAAAATATGTATCAAGAATAGCGTTTAACAGTAAAAATAAAATTAAGCATGAGAAATTGTATTTGATCATATACCGTTGATGAAAATAACTATTAATAACTATATTCTTATTGTTATTTCATCATCATCATCATCATCATTATTTTTATTATTATTATTATTATATATATGTTTTGTTATATTTTATCATTATTTTCAATGATATTATCATTATTATCATCATTATCATTATCATTATTCTTGTTATTGTTATTATTATTGTAATAATTACTATTATTATAATTAATCTTAGTGTTATATTTTTATCAGAATCATCGTTATTATTGTCATTATTATATTTATCATTATTATTATCATTATTATTATTATTATTATCATTATCTATTATTATTAATTATCATTATTATTATTATTATTATTTATTAATTATTATTATTATTATTATTAATTATTATTATTATTATCATTATTTCATTATATTATTATCACTATTATATATCATTATTATTATTATTATTATTATTATTATTATTATTATTATTATTATGGTTATCATTATTATTAACGATTATTATTTTAATCATCATTATTATCATCATGGTTATAATTATTATCATTATATTTTTTATTATCATTATTATTATTCTTGTTGTTGTTATTATTATCATTATTATTTTCTTATTATTATTATCACTATTATTGTTCCTATTATTATCATTATTATTATTATTATCTTCATTATCGTTACTTTAGCATTGTTAATATTATTATCCATTAATATCATTATCATTATTATTACTATTGTTATTATCATTATTATTATTTATACTATTAGTGGCTAGTATTATTACTATCATTACTATTACTTTTGCGATTATTATAATTTTTATTATAATTATCATTTTTGTTAGAATCATTATCATTATTTTCATTATGATCATAATCATTATGTGAATACAAGGTTGTATAATTTATCTTTACCGAGGACGTAACTAAACAAATATAGCCATATTCATTTAGTAATATAGAAAAAACATATCACCAATTCATAAGATCATTTCACAAAATATAATATATATATATGCCAGTTCATCCGTGCTCATAGGTGTAATCTTCTCCCCGAGTCCTCTATAGCACACAGCGTAAAACTGGCGGTCACGTGATCACTTCCCGGAACAGTAGTGGCGTGACTAGCTCACGACTCGAACGAACCACGAAGCTTAGAAGCTTAGAAGCAGCTGCACGATAGACCGAATCCTTAAGAAGCCTTAAAGCATATATAACCCTTCACCATTTACATATTATTACAATAATCATTATAATTACTATCATTATTACTATTATTATTATCACTATTACTACCAGTATCATCATTGTTGATTTTATTATTCTTATTGTTATGATTTTTTCTTCTTTTTATTATTATCATTATTGTTATTATTATTATTATTATTTATTATTATATTATTATATTATTATTATTTATTATTATTATATTATTTATCATTATCATTATTATCATTATCATCATCATTATTATTATATATTATTATTATTATTGCATTATCATTAATATTATTATCATTTATATCATTATTGTTATCAGCATCGTCATTTTTATCATTATCATCATCGTCATTATCATGATTATCATTATCATTATTATCATCATTGCAATTATTGTGATTATCATTGATACATACCATCATTAACTTAATCATCATTATTGTTTTTATTATCGTTATTATTTCTATCATTTTCATTTCATCATCATTATCTTATCAAGTATCTTTATCATTATTGTTTTCATTATTCATTGTTATTATTTATCATCCTCGTCATCATCATCATTAATCATGATCATCATACCCATCATCACCATTCTGTTATTAATACCAACAGTTGTGTCATCATCATCATTTTCATATCATAATTATCATTTTTAGATCATCATTATTACTGTTATTGTTACTACTGATAGTGTCACCATCAGCATTAGTAGTAGTTGTATGTCAACAAAACAGAACCATAAATAAGTGAGAGATAAGGAAAAGGCGGATTAAAATGGTTCTTTATCATTTCTGCCGTCCGATGAGGAGTGTAACCTGTCTCGAAACGTGACGCTTTATATAAATCGTTTCCACAGTTCCCCGTTTCGTCTCTGTACACATGCGACGCCATCTTGATTCATCAGCTTTGATGGTATTATTAACCTTGTTTTTTGATGTTGATGTGTCACTTTGGTCGTAATTTCGTATTTTATAATGGTGATGATTATCGGTATCATTAACTGTAATATCAATATTGGTCCTATAGTTTTTGTTATAATCATCATTATTGGTATCATCTATTCTTAAAGATAGACTAGGTATTGATACTGTATATACTGTTAAACAGAATATTCGGAAACAAATCTTTGAAATAGTGTAAAATTATCTTGCTGGGTGAATGAAGTGATTATGCATTAAATTTCCGTATTTCGTGTGTTTTATGTAATCGAGAGTAACGAATGAATTATAATGATTGTGTAAAGATTTAAAGGATACACGTTGTGTCTTGCTGTCTCTTTATTCAAGGAACTACCTTAATTTGAACAGTATTGGTTTAAGATGTGAATTTGACATGTTTGCTTAATATTTTTCGAAGACAGAATAGATTGATTGAAATTAAAAATGCAAAATTATGATCACGGATAGGTTAGGCAGATGCGGAGACGTTAAACACATTTTCTTTTACGGTTTGCCTATTCTCACTAATTAGTAAGATGCATTATTCCAAACATTTCAACCGCAATACACATTATTTTCTATCACTGTTTTCAATTTATACCAACGGTCCCTTTGTCCGGTAGATTTTGGAATCCGCTTCCACAAATCTTACGTTTAAAAAAACATCACAACAGTCCAAATGGCTTTGCTTTTCTCACAGGCAATTAATCACAATAAACTTTCTTTGGTTTTCATCTTCATATATCTTTTCTTTGTAAACGGAGATTAACCGAAAGAAAGTAAACAGAAAGTAGACACAAACAAATATAAAAAAATGACAAAATGAAAATTAAATGCGACATTGGTTTCATGGTGGCCGTTCAGGGTCTGGATTCGCTTACGCACTCCTTTAAGATCACTTTCTCCGGTATTCACTGTGAGCAGAAATTAAGGGATATGAAGGTAAGCAGATGGAAACAGATAAATTAAAGAAAAAGAAGGAAAAGAATAAGGACTAGCTTAAATTCGACATCAGTCCTAAAAGCCGTTAGAAATCGCGGGAAATTCTGGTCAGCCTTTCTCCTCCACCTCGACAGTCGTCCTTTGAATTGAGTTCGGGGTCGTCACCGGGCTGGTCGTGGCGTCGAAAGGGCGTCTAGTCCATGTCGACGGAGGCGCCCATGCTGTCGGAGCGGAAGGACTCCACCTGCGCCTGGCTGTCGGCGCGCATCATGCGGCGCAGGTCGGGCTGCAAAAGAGAAAAGTATTCTGAGACACGGCTGAGACCACCATGCTTGCGGCTTG
>NW_020870048.1:1326429-1331429 GCF_003789085.1 Penaeus vannamei
TATCACCATTATCAGTTATCATTATCATTATTTACATTAATATTATCACTATCATTATCCTTTTCATCATAATCATTCTTATATTTATAAGATCACCATTGGTATATTCAGTATTATATTTCAGTATTATATCATTATTCATTGATGTTAATTGTTATATTATTATTATTATTATCATTATTATTATTAGTATTATCATATTATTATTATTTATTATTATTTATATTATTATTATTATTATTATTATTATTATTATTATTATTATTATTAATATTACTATTATTATTATCATTATATTATTATCATGATTATATATATAATGATTATTATTATTATTATTATTGTTATTATTATTATTATTATTATTATTATCATTATTATTATTATTATTATTATTATTATTATTATTATTATTATTATTATTATTATTATTATTATTATTATTATTATTATTATTATTATTATCATTATTATTATCAACATCATTACTGTTATTATCAATACTATCATCATCATATTATTTTACTATTACTATTATTATTATTATTACTATTATTTATTATCATTATCATTATCATTATCATTATCATCATTATTATTGTTATTATTATTATTATTATTATTATTATTATTATTATTATTATTATTATTATCATTATCATTATTATCATTATTATCATCATTATTATTGTCGTTATTATTATAAATTCTATTACTTTTATCATCATTATCATTATCGTCATTATCAATATCATCAATACTATTGAATATGGTTATTATTGTTATTTCTATTATTGTCATTATAATCATTATCATTATTAATATTATTATTACTATTAATAATAATATTATTATTATTGTTGTTGTTATTAATTTAATCATTGTTATTATCATCATCATTATTTTCATCATTATAATAGTTATCATTATTGTAGCAATGATTATTATAATTATCATAATTATTTTCATTAGCATTATTACTGTTATTATAATCTTTACTGGTAGTATGACTATTATAATTATTATTATCACCATTATTATTGTTATTATTATTATTATTGTTTTTATTGTCATTATTATCATTATCGTTATTAGTATCATTATCATTATTATTATCATCATTATCATCACCAGGACTATTATCAATAGTATTATTATTGATTTTTGGTATCAGTATTATCATCATCGTCATTATTATAATCATTATTATTGCTGCTGTTGCTATCGTCATTATTGTTGTTCTTATCATTATGACATTATTATAATCATTATCATTATTATTCATAGTAGTAGTAGCAGTATTATTATTATTATCATCATTATTATCATTGCAATTATTGTTCTTTTCATTATCCTTGTTTTTATCATTTTTTTGTCATTACTGTTTTTATCACCATTGGTATATTCAGTATTATATTTTTATTCTATCTTGTTATTATTTTTATTATCAATAGTGTTATCTTTATCATTGATGTTGCCCATTATTGTTATTATTATTGTTATTCCTTTTATTTTCATCATTTTTTTCATCATTTTGTTCTTGTTTTTATCATTATTACTATCATTATTGTTTTCACCAACTTTATCATTATCATTATCATTGATGTTATTACATTATCATTGCTATTGTGCTATCTCCATCACTCTTATTATCATTATCACCATTGCTATTATTACTATTGTTATGATTATTATTCATACAATCTCATCTTAAATCATTTCTCCATTTTTTTTATACCTATGATAATCCCCCTTTTCATGCTTCACGATTGCCGTTTCCACTTTCATGCTCCATTATTTCTTTCTCTTTCACTGTAATTCCACAGAACTGCTGCACAAAAAAAATTTCTTTCATTTCTTTGTATTGTAAGTCCCACAGTCATGCTGAATGCGAAACCACGGCAATATTTAAATATTTTCGTATCTTGGTACTCAGACCGGTTCGAATTCTTTATGTGCCTTTAAATCAGTGGTTCCCAACCCTATGGCCACGACCAGATGAGTCACCAGGGTTTTCCTGAGGGTCGCCAGAGGGTCTTAAAAGAAGGATAAAAGAATCCATAGCTGGATATGTCAGTAAAAGTTAATCCTTTTTATCAACACTTGTTTATTGAAATTCAATGTGTTAATTATACATACTTATAAATCAATATGATAACATAAGCTAATATACAGCTGCAAGTATAATTACCATGAAAGTGGTTAGAGGTATTACTACAT
The DNA here is from genome assembly GCF_003789085.1 of Penaeus vannamei. NCBI lineage: Eukaryota > Metazoa > Arthropoda > Malacostraca > Decapoda > Penaeidae > Penaeus > Penaeus vannamei. The sequence continues at coordinate 1,328,650 of NW_020870048.1, forward strand.
GTTCACACATTTAGGGTCGCTAACCCAGGCCTATCTTTAGGGTCGCACCCAAAAAAGTTTGGGAAACTGCTTGCCATGTCGTATTCTCAGGGTCTGCATCTCGCTTTTACTCGTGACGTGACTGACGGCCTCTCCGTTTTCACGCACATCCTGCATTGGGGAAGTGCACTGTCTTGTCTACATAAACTTTCCCGTAGTTTGTTCTCGCAGCCCCTTTACCTGCGGCCATCCACAAGGCTTATCTTTATCAGGTCCTTTATCCCTGGCTCTGATGTGAGAACCACGCATTCTCTTCTCCGTTTTTGCTTTTGTTTTCTTTGATTTTTCTTTCTTGTCTTTTTTCTCATTCCCTGTTCGTCTGTTCGTCCAATCGAGGATAATCTGATTCAGGGAAGGAACTCCATATCATCCGCTTGTTTTCATTATATTTTGCTTTTTCGATTGAATTTTATTATCAATCTTCCCTTTCCTTACATTTGTTTTTCACTTCCTTTCCTAGGATTTGGTCAAGTTCCTTTACCATATAAATCATAATATATAAATAATTATATATATATATATATATATATATATATATATATATATATATATATATATATATATATATACATATATAATAATATATATATATATAATATATATATATATATATATATATATATATATATATATATATATAACAATCTAGGTCTAAATCCTTAACTGTTTCTCCATATGTAATAAGCAATTTTCCTTTTTACAAAACCAGTATGTTATACATATTCATTCGTATTCTATTCCTGTATTGTTGCTAATCAGTCTTGATAAACCGTCAACCTCCTTCAACTTCATACCATGTACAGAAAGTAACGTTTACATCTTTACAGTATCCTTTTTGACAGCATAACTAGCCCTTGCCTTTCAGAAACCCTTAGGTAACATTCGTATTGCAAGTAACAATGGTGAAATGCTATCTTGGAAATTCTCCTCTGCTCTAGTTATTAGCCCTCCCTTTTTTCATTATGGTAGTTCTGTTGCCCTGATCTTCATGGCATTATCTCTGATTTTTAATGGTCTCAGAAATCCGGATTACCTCCGAGCATTCCAAAATCCAGGAATGTGAAATAAGGACACGTGGCTCGCGATGGTCTACCCAAGCCATGGCGAAGCGTTGGTCTCCTCGTTCACATTCCTGCGAGATCATTTTGTCTGTGATCAATTACTCTTTCGTTTTCTAACTTCCCGTCTTCTATTTCAGGAATATATTTTTTCCAGGGAGTATGTCCCTTTATCTTATACACGTATATATCGATCTCCTTCAGTGCCATGGTGGTTCTCCTTGTACTGTTTATCAGAGCTCAGTTGCGTGTTGTTTCGCTTCTTTTCATATATCCTTATCAAAAGATTGGAAAAGTTATCATTATTATCGTGCATTCAAGTTCTATTTGGATTTCATATCTCCTGAGATTGGATGATTTAACGATAAATATCTGTCTGACTCCTTGTTACATAATCTAACCCTTGTTAATATGGGGTTTGTACTCGAGGATGGTATATTTTTTCTTTATCTCATTTCTTTTGTACAGCTGCGGAAAGGATTTTCTTTGCCCCTCTTATTAGGTAACCCACCAAGGGGCAACATCATGCTCGTAGTAAACAGAATGAATGGTTTTCGGCGTATGCGATTGGTGGGTGGTTGTGCGGTTAAGGTAGAATGCTCTCTCTCTCTCTCTCTCTCTCTCTCTCTCTCTCTCTCTCTCTCTCTCTCTCTCTCTCTCTCTCTCTCTCTCTCTCTCTCTCTCTTCTCTCTCTATCTATCTATCTATCTATCTATCTCCGATTCGTGATAACCGTAGGGTTGAAAATCGTTTTCCTCTTTTAACATTGTTTACCGAAAGTTGTTATATTACATGAATACAGAATATAACGTTCCCTATGATTATCTAACTGTAATTATAAAGATTATGAGAGAAACAACTATAAATATAATAAAATAGGAAAAATAAGCAAAAACGCCCTCAGCCTGGGCAAAAATGGTTATCGGCTCCTGCAAGAAAAAAAATGTTAATATGTTGTAATTCTTTTATCATTATTTTAAGCATGGGTATTGCATGACTTTAGTGTAATCCATATTTTCCATTTTAAAGAACTGGGTTCAGTATTTTTCAGTCCATCCAAGGCGGATGCTACTCGAAGCTTCACCATTCACACACACCGAACGACATTCATTCATAAAGTTTGTTTATTTACTACTACTACTTGTCATTTGGTGGGTTAGTTTACAAGCTATATTAGTTTCTCTTAGCTTTACAGACAGATTAAAGTGTAACATCTCGTTAGCCCTTATTCAATTTCATTTAAATTTTCTGCAATCATTTAGTGCCTTCTCAAATTATTTCTACACGAACATTGATATCTGTCACCTCTCTTTCGTATTCGTTCACATTCATTCACTCGTTTTGCATTTCTTTCTCAACCTGTCCTCCTTCCTTTGTAGCCACATTATCTTTATTATCAAGATTCCTTTCTTCCGCTCTTCCTCTTCTAAAACTCTCCTCTTACTTTAATCAAATTCTCCAGACTTCTAATACTATTATCTATTGACCGACAGGATGTAACATTTTTAGTGTACATTTTTTTTCAGATGCGGAATACGGATACGGAAGTATATCTTTAAATAGTGTTTTTTTCTCAAGTCAACTGATTTCCAGATTTATGCATGATTTTTAAACATTATTATTTTTATATTAACCTTTCATTGGATGTGTTTATCTTTATCCTTTTTTCATTTATTCACATTT
>NW_020870048.1:1341429-1343929 GCF_003789085.1 Penaeus vannamei
CCCCTCTTCCTTCCGTCTTCCTTAACCATTCCTTCATTCACTCCTTCCCCCCTCTTCCTTCTCTTTCCCATAAGTACTCCTTCACTCCCCTTTCCCCTCTCCCTTAATCTTCTTCCACTTACCTTCCTTCTTTTACCTGTTGTTTATTTCTTAGTTTTCATCCCTTCATTTATTTCATCCCTTTATATTCACTTTTCTCCCTCAACCACTTTCTTCCCTTGTTCTTCTTGCCTTTCTATTCCCTCTTTCGCTTTTCGTTTCACCAGCACCATTTGCCTTTCGTATTTTTTTCTCCATTACTTCTTTATCTCCCCTTCTTTCGTTATTCTCCCTTCCCCTCCTTTCATGTTCCTCCTTCCCTATATTTCTCCATCTTCCTCAATCACTAATTCCTTGTCTATTGTCCATTTCTCTCTTGCCTCTCCTCTCTCTCTCCTCCTTATGCAGACTTCTCTTACTCTTTTCCTCATTCATTCATTCATTTTCTCCTATTGCTTCTCTTCCTCTAACTTCCTCGCTTCTTCCTCTTAACTCCCTATTCCTCCCATTTTTCTCATTCTCGTTAATCATCTTCCTTCCTTTACGTTCTCCTCAACTACCGTCCCCTTTCTCTTATTTCTTTCATTCCTCACTCATTCACTCCTCCTCTTCCTCCTTTTTCCTCCCTCCTCCTCTCCTCCTCCTCCTCTCTCCTCCTCTCCTCCTCCTCCTCCTCCTCCTCCTCCTTCGCATCTTTTCCGCGTGCCTCTTTATTTCTCTATTTCTTCCTCCCCTGTTTACCTAACTCATTCCTCTTCCTCTCCTTTTTCTTCCATTTCCTCCTCCACCTCCTTTTTCTTTCTTTTCCTCTTCCTCTCCCACATGGCAATTTCTTTTTTTTTCTTAATATTCTTGTGTTTTTCCGCCCTTAAGTCTTCTTCCTCCTCTGTTACATTACTACTGTTACTACTACTACTCCTTCTCCTTCTCGTTCTCTTTTTCCTCCTTCTTCTCCTCCTCCTCCTCCTGCTGCTGCTCCTCCCCATCCTTCTTCTTCTTTTTCTTCTCCTCCTTCTCCACCTCTTCCTCTCTCTCCCTCCCCCCTCCTTCTCTTTATACTTCTTCCTCTCTCTCTCCTCCCCCCTTCCTTCTCCTTTTCTTCTTCCTCTCTCTCTCTCCCTCTCCTCTCATCCTCATCCTCTTCTTCTTTCTTCTTCCCTTCTCCATTCCCCTCCCCTCTTCTCCTCGTCTGTCCTCCTTTTCTTTCTTTTTTCTCTTCCTTTGTACCCCTCTCCTCTCACCTCCCCTCTCTCCCTCCCCCCCCCTCCCCTCCCTCCCCTCCCCTCCCCTCCCCTCCCCGCGCTCTCCTTCCTCCTCCCCTTCCTCCTCCTCTTTCCCGCACTCGGCTCCCTCCTTCCTTCCTCTTTCCCTCAATCACAATTCATGACTCGCGCTAGATCACAGACGCACAGATTCCCAGCGTAACCCTAATATATCCGTCAGATTAGAGATAATTAACCTGGTCTCAATTTTTCATCCGCGTCTAGAGTTCTTGTGTTTTCAGAGTCAACAATATTACCTTTGTGAGTCGTGGCTCAGGCTGGAGTAATCTTGATTGAAGCGAAATTATCCAAACACAATAGCAGATGTTTCGCGGCCGGTTGAGCGCGGGAGGATGCGGACGTAAAAGTAGCGGCGGCGGTTAAGTGGCAGGAATCTTGTGTACATATTGTGTGTTTGTGTGCGTATCTGTGTGTGGAATGGGACTTGGTGAATATCTGATTTTTTTTTCTTTTATTTGTGGCGGGGGCATTACCGTGTTTTACTTGGATTTCAATTTGTAAAGCTTTATATAATATATATATATATATATATATATATATATATATATATATATATATATATATATATATATATATTATATATATCACACACACACACACACACACACACACACACACACACACACACACACACACACACACACACACACACACACACACACACACACACACAACACACACACCACACTCCTGGAACCCGTTGCTCTGCCCACTGTTTGGAATCAAAACACCAGATTGTTTGACGAAGTAAAAATACTGTGCGAGAGAATTATCATTATTCTAATGCATACATTAAGCTGATCTACTTAGTGGCCGGGCGGGGCTGGGGAGGGAGGGATTTTTTTCGCCATAAGACAGGTTACACACTTCTTTAATCTCCTCCGTCAAAATGACCTCCCCTCCCCCCTCCTAACCTACACTCCCCCACCTCATCCACCCCCCTCTCTCTCTCTCTCTCTCTCTCTCTCTCTCTCACTCGGAAATCTGGAATTATTGAATTTCATTGTTTTATTTCTTTCTTTCCCTTTAGCTTTCTCTCTCTCTCTCTCCCCCCCCCCTCTTTCTCTCTTTCTCTGTCTCTTCCTGTCTGTCTCTTTCTCTATTCCTGTCTGTCTGTCTGTCTCTCTTTCTCTATTCCTGTCTGTCTGTCTTCTTCTCTCTATCTGTCTCTTCCTGTC
>NW_020870048.1:1375263-1385263 GCF_003789085.1 Penaeus vannamei
TGGCGGCAAATAGACCAATACCACCACCAAGGACAAAGCCTGTATGATAAAGTTTTTTTTTTACTTTTTGTTATATAGAACTTTGGAAATATCACAAACAATCAAATGTCCTATAATAATACTTAAAGGCTTTTCTTTGGGGATACACATAGCAAGAAATTCAAGACCATTTCAAAATGCCACAATATTTGGACACAGTTGCAAAAACAAAGAGCATAATTATTTACAACTTAATTTTGACAGGAGCAAAAACTTAATTCATTACGTTTCTACAACAATGAAAGCAGTGTGTTAAGTACGATAATGAATAATCAAATAAATTTTGCCAGGCAAGCAAAAGGCAGCAAGCAGACAGTTTTTCTAGGAATTATTGGAATTGGTGCTGTTCTCAAATCCAAGCTTGCTCTTCTGTCAAGGAGGTTAAAATCTAATTGGATGAACATTTACCCTAATATGGATTCCCCAATGGTAAAATATTTGAGAAATGTGATATATAGAAGCATATACGCATACACTACTGACCTGCCATGAGAGACAACACCGCCTTGAAAGGACAGCTCTCGAATATCGCCTCTACTGTCTTCTCTTCTCTCCCCTTGATCACCACAGGAACAAAGGTCCTTGGAATAATGACATTTTCCCTTTCTCTCCTCTGGTTCGCTACGAGGAACTTGGCGATTTGGTCGATCTCCTGCGGGGTAAATAAGGTCTTCCTCGGGCCATCCTGGACAGCCGAACTCGATGCCACTTCGGCTGACATTTCGCTGGGTCCTTCTCCTTCTTGACTGGGATGTGTGGGGAGAAGGGAAGTTGTACTGGAATTTGTCACTGTTTTGTTCGCCGTGTTGACCCTGGTTTCATGGTAATTTCATTCAAACACACACGGGACTGGACCTCAAGACTTTTTGTTTACTGCAGACGATCATGCCGCTGTGAAGGGGATACGGTCTGGATAAAATTTTACGGAATACTCTTTTTCATTTTATGGATGCACTAGTAGTATATGTATAAATATACATTTTTGCTTATTCTATATATAAATATAGCAGACGTATACTTACATAAAACCATTTATACTGACACTGATCCACACACATTCGCCTGCCTCATTATCACTATGCATGATTATATATATAAAGAACATATATATAACCACTTTAAAGTAAATATTGCATATCATATGATAACGACTACCTCTTTCTTATGGTATATATTTTCCAGTTCTAAAAATTATTTCCATTCGCTACGTCCTCTCCAATGTTTACAAATTTCGTGCATGTGCTTCGGGCTGGTGAGGGCGGACTGCGGGACAGGCGTTCAGTGTTGTGTTACAACACGTGAAAATCATGGCTAATTCACTCCAGTCTTATGTTGAGAAATTTCTTCTGAACCCGGCGGCTTCATTTAATGTGGACGATGAAGACCAAGGTACCAAATTCTGTTCTTGTAGTTATAGTTATAGAAAGTTCTAGGCGTTAATTCTGTAGGCTATATTCGGGAAATCTCACTGGCAGTCTTAGCTCTTTGATATACCCATAGAAATAACCACGTTGAAGCCCTGTCGCGAACATCAATAAATTTAGCGGAATAGTTTTAGTTCCACACAGCTTTCAGTTAGAAGGAAAATTTTACATATATTGGACATTATGAACGAAAAAATGAAATTTTTCTTCTATGGTTTTACCTCCGCAACTTGATAATAACAAAGTTTTGAGGTATATGTGAGATTAAACAATTTGGCTTGGTATAAGGAAAATGATCAGGTTGGAGAGGAGAAAAAACTGAGCTTATGGACATAATGACAGCATCGTCACTGGTATTAGGCAAGAAAATAATTGTAAAAAGTAAATCTTTGCATATTGAAGATTATTTAGTAGGCATCCGCAATGGTTTTAGTTCCACACAGCCTTCTGTTAGAAGAAAAAATTACATATAACAGACTGAAGGAATGAAAATAAACTTTTCATCTACAGTATTGCCTCCGCAAGTTAATAGTAAGAAAATAGCATTTGGTAATATTTTGGTTTATATTTACTGGAAAATCTAATTATACTATCATTAAAAAATGAAAACTATACATTGATACATGACATAAAGTGTGTAGGCAAAAAAAAGTGAGAATTGAAGACAGTAGGTTGCAACAAGTGCTGTGCATAGGTTATGCCACTGCAATCAGGTGGATGCCCAACAACAGCAACATACAGTGAAGTCTGTGGATTTCCAAGTGTGGCTGGAGTTAAAGGGACTTGTTTCTAGAGGTTGCAGTCACTTCATAAACAATTACCAATACTTTCACTTATTAATATTGTGATGGAAGACAAGTGGTCCACACATATTACATTGTGAATGATTGAAACCAAGAATGATAAATGAATGGTTGAGGGCTGTGCAAAATAAAATATTACCACATGATGTAGTTTAAACTATTCCCATCTTTAACATTGAAGTGCTAGGATATTACTTTTGCCTTTGCCTGTGTATGAAATGCAGTGGATGAAGAATTGCGGGACTTTTAGCCAGTGATGTATCATCTCATGTTTTCTCTATGGCTCTTAATCTAATATTCCTCATCTTATTGTCCTGTCCAGAAAATTTAACTTTTCAAGCTATTATTCAGTAAATGTTAATTTGGTTTTGAATCCTGATTATACACAATATTATTTAGGTAACTTTCATCCTGTTCTGAATAAATCTAGCATGTATTCTGCAAAGAACTAGAGCAATAATGGTTGTGATAGATAGGAATTGTATGAGGTATACCAGAAAAAAATTAGGGAAGGAAATAGGATATGTGGCTAATAGACCTCTGTTTTTTTTATTGTCTCCACCTTTTAATCTTCTTTCAAAAGGGCTACTGTGTCCTACCCTTCTTTTTCTTTTTCCTCTCCCCCTTTACTTCCTTTTCCTTTTCCTTCTACTTCTTCATATTCTCTACTTCTTTTGTTCTTTTCTCTTCTTTTCTTTCTCTCCTCTTTTCTCCTCTTTTTTCTTCACTTCTCTTCTTCTCTTCTTCTTTGAACAATATACATTTATATATTTGTTAGCTTTCTTCCTTCATAAACTCCCCAGAGCTTGCCAAACTCCTCCTAGAATTGCATCAAACCTGAAGATGAAATCCAGGAGGATTTTGAAACTGTTTTTTAACTTTCAATAATTCTAGTTTGTGGATTGTGGGTTTCCCTATCATCTATATTTATGCATACTGTGCCAGTTGGAAATAGATGCAAAGTAAAAGCCATTCTTTTACTGCTGTTAGATTTTTTTTTCCAGAAATGCACAGTTTTAGACAACTATCACATTCTAGCATAGCTATATAGGGCTCACTGCAGAAAAATATAGTCCTATCTTTATTAGCCAAAAATTATAACCTGGGGAAGGGTCAGAAAATACCTTAATTTTCACCAGAAAAGTGAATGAAGTAGGGAGAGGGGTAACTAATGTAGTGTGCTTATATAGAATTCTCCCCCCCCCCCCTCCAATTGCACCAGTTTGGTGTATAACGATGTTTCATTTAAACAAAATAATAATAATTCTACATAGATCATGAATGATTATGTTTATTCCACTTGCAATTGTCTCATTTCATGATTTTTTTTCTCCATTAGGATGTAAAATAGGATGTAGATTTTATGATAGGAGAGTGGGACTTGACTAATTTTACTCAGGAATGCATTAGGAAGAGCTCTATTATACCTTTTTTCCCCACTTTTCTCATAAGGTCAGATTAGAAAAAAATGGTATGAAGAAGCCCTCCCAACGCATTCTAGTATAAAATCAGCCAAGCCATCTTCCTATATCAAAAATTGTACACCGTTTTACTATGAAGTGAAAAGTTACCATTCCACCTGAAGTTATATATACATATCATATATTTTTTTCCTTAAATGTGGCAATGATGCTTACTTTTTTCACTGGTGTTATTTCCCCTTCCTGTTTATAGACAGGGGATATAGGGTATAGTTCTGAAAAGGGGGGAAATGATGAAAGGCCATCATGTGCATCTTAAAGAAAAACAATAGAAAAATTGATTTTTTATTCCTCGTGTCTTTATGTATCTTAAAGTGTAATTATACCAGATTATGTAATTAGGTGTGTGAAACTTTATCCATGTTTGCTGTATATAATGTTAAAATTGTAATTTTGATGTATACTATTAGCAAATTCATATGTTTGTGTTTGATTTGCATATACGTGTTGTTTTCCATTTTGCCCCTCAGAATTTTCTGATATCCTTTATGCTTTTTGTTGCACTTATTTAAACTTTATTTTAAAGTTATCTTTTATTGCTTGATGGTAACATAAACTAAGATTACATAGTAGGTAATTTTAGCTGTATGGAAGTATGTATTCTCAAACTTATATATTTCCTTTTTCCTCCCATACAGTAATAACCAAAGCGCAGGTAGTAGATTCAGTTGCAAAGGAAGAGAGTGCCAATCAGATTGGGCAGTCGATTAGCAAGCTAAGAGCACAAAGTGCTGCTCTCTTATCAGAAAGTGATCCTCGATATAAAGGCAAAAAGGTTTCTCGCAAGGATCTCAAGAAAGATAATGAAGTCACCTTTGATCCATCATTGAGCAAGTTCTTTGTCATAGAAGATGATGAAGATGAAGAAGGTAATGATGAAAATGAGGAGGATGAGGAAGAAGATGGAGAAGAGGAAGAGGAGGAGGAGGAGGCAAGTTCAGATGAAGATGAGAGTGAGGAAGAAAGTGTTGCTGAAGTGAATGGAGGGTTGAAGAGAATGGCTTTGAAACAGGCTACCAAGAAAAACAAATCAAGATGCAATCAGATGAAAGCTTGGACAGTGAGGAAGATGAGGATGAATCCACAAGGAAGATTCGTGCAAAACTCCAGAATGACTCAAGTGAATTCATGTAAGTGGATGTTACTTTACTTTTATTCATAATCATTCATTTATAGGAACATATCTGCCTTTTTTTCTTTCAACCATTGAGTAGGAACAAAAAAAAGTAAAAAGAGTAACACTTTCTTACAATTTTAATTCCATTTTAGATTTGATAAGGATGAGGACTTCAGCAAATACGGTGAAGATTTTGAAGATGGCGAAGATGATGATGAAGATGATGACGATGAAGATGAAGAGCTGAGTGTAGAGGAAGAAGAAGGTTTTGATTCTGAGAGTGGTTATGGAGGATCTCTTAAGAAATTCAGCAGCGAAGATCAATCGGAAGAGGTCAGGAAAGGTCGAGCAGTGAAAAGTCAGTTAGGTAAGTGCTAGCATGGGAATGAATTTTGATTGATATACAAGACTGAAAGCATATCAGATTGATCTTCAGAAAATTGATTTATGTAAAGGTCTTGCTGTAAAATTAAAAAGAAATATAGAAATATATTGAATAGTATATTCACAACAGCATTTACTGGTTTTAAAGAGTATGATTAGCTTAAGTGTAGGAAATTAGTGCTATAGCATATTTCAGAGAAACTGTTCAAATAAGGAGGGCTGCATGCCTTAAGCCCTACAAGGTAATACCATATTACTTTGAGGTGCTTATCTTCCATTAGCTTCTGGATAAGTCCTACTCACTAACAAGCAAAAGAGTATACTCAATCTGTTCTTTGTGTGTACTTACAGAAATATATGACTCATTGTTTGAGAGTCGCATCAGTATGCAGAAGATGGTGAGTCAGACAAACCAATTACCACAGTGTAACACCTTCAAGCTGTTTGTCCGGGAGAATGATCCAAACTACACCAAGAATCTTTCCACTGCAAAATCTGCAACCAAGGTCTTGCTTAATGCACTTCTTGATATACAGGTGAGATTTGTTATATCTTCATTTGTGTTTATGCTGCTGCATAGTGTATAGTAGCATCTAAGTAAGTATGAGCACAATTATCAGACTGAGACTGCTTTTATCCCTTTGTGCTGGGATGCTATGACATACATGCCAAGTCCACTGTGATTCTAGTATATATATCATTTTTACACATAGATGGCTTGACAAATACGCAGTCACCAAGGAGACAATTACTAGTCCTATTTCCCCTATCTGTTTACCCTTTCCCTTGATTTTTGGGAATTTTTTTTTATTATTACTAGTATTAGTAATTTAATATAATAAGTGCAATAGCACTTCCTCACTTTTCAGGTCTCCTAGTAGAAAGTACATGAATGTGTTTAGCCTCTTTGACTGTACAGGCATGATGAAGGAAACCTGTATTATGCCATTAGAACTTTAGTATATTAAACCTTCATTATTATCACCCAAATTAAAGAAAGCACTTAGCAGACTGCTCCCCCCCTTTATTATTGGAAGTTTAGTGAAAATACTTCCTATATATTATATGTATTTTATTCTGTTGTCTTTAAAATATACAGTTGATATAGAATTATTCAGAAACTCAACCAAATTTTCTTTGCTTTCAGGAATTAATCTTAAAGAAAAATCCAGAGACACAACACATAATAACTGGCAAACAGAAGAAGGATATGGGAACAGAAAGGTGAGTTGCTGAGATGTGGCACTGTTTAGTGTGTATCACCTGATGTGAAGTGAATTAATGTATGGCAGTTTAATTATTTTTATGTTTCCTTTTGTCATGCTTTGTTTTCTATGCCTCAAAAATATAGTTCAGAGATTTAAAATTTACCCTAAAAAAATATATAGTTTAGAGATCTAACATTTTCAGTGTAATGTATCATTATGCATAATGGTAAATTCCATTTTCGACATGCTCTATACACTTATTCATGTAATCATCTATTCCTTGCTCATTTCCATCAACTAATTGTAGTAGAATGATTGTGAATTAGCAAAATGTTGTTCTCCACAGCGATGAAGAAATTACAAGTAGTGAAGATGAAAAGATGGAAGAGGAGGAGCAAAAAGAGAGCAGTAAAGGAACGAAACGGAAATTGAAGATGGAAGAGTACGAGCAGGTGTTGAGTAAAAGACATGCTGCATATATTCCATTCCGGGATGAAACTATAAACAGGTATGTTCACAGTGTATTCTCATCAATCATCTCAAATAAGTTGAATTATGATCAGGGTTTGATTATAGTCCATTCTACAAACTCTGACAGAATTCAATTTAATAAATGGCTCTAACAAATTTGGGTATTGTAACCCAAATTAAACTTTACCTTTATATAATAAAACCATCCCGAAATTGAATCCAATAATAATAATGATGATGATAATAATAATGATAATGATTACAATAATAACAATAAGAATAATATAGTTAAATATGATAGTAATAAAATGATAATGGCAATAATAATTATGTGGTAACAGGCCACCACCTAATGATAAAAAATAATAAGGATAATTATACAGAAACTGGCCATCACCAAGGCTGTTATATACCACTGACACACAGAGCACTTACTATGGCATTCACATTACTAGCCTCAAAGTTAGAGTGAAATTGTAGGCTGTTTGAAAATTTATATACAGGATTTATAAAAGTTTTTGTACAAGAAATAAGTATAATTTTCTGTAGATGTACTAATTACTAACTCTGTTTATTACAGGTGGTATGAGAAAACTAAGTTGCTATCCAGTCGCAATGCTCAGAGTTCATTCAGTAGTTTTGAAGTATCAGCCTTGCAGCAGATGAAAAACATTCTAGGCAACAAACAACAACTAATTCAACGTACACAGCTCACCGGTGCAACTAGAGGAACAGCATATCACATTCTAGGTCGTAAGGATAGCACTAATACAGAGGTCAGTACTTTTTTGATAGAGGGTTCAATATTTTTTAGATCTTTTGAGGCATTTGCCAGTCTGATATACTTATATTATTTGGCAAACAGTAATTATTTTTGCTTATTTCATCTTGTCCTTGAGAAATGTATGGATAGAAGACTGTTTTCATTTACTTTGCATATTTATTCTAGGAGATAATTAGTGTGGGAGTTTGATTGCTCTGATTTAGCAAAGTAACTATTAAATGTTATCTTCAAGACTCACTCAATAATTTGAAATCATAATTTGGTTCTTTTTGATATGAGATCTGTTTAGTAAAGTAGGCATTTGTTCCTTTAAGTGCTTTTTGTGCCTTTTGCTTAATAGTGCCACTCTAATGACACATTTACTATTACAGAAAGTACACTTGATATTGATTTTCAGTTACAACTTCATACAGATTGGATGTTTTAAGGGGCATTTATTGAAATTCATTTGTGTAAAATGTAAAACAGGTTAATGTTCATACTCAAGGCAAGAGAATGTTATGCATACTTCCTTAACTTGTCTTTTCTGCCATATGTTAAGTGTAATTACTTTTTTATACACTCAGGTGGGAAAGGAAGAATATGACTCCGAGATATTTGACGACAGTGACTTTTATACAAGGTCACTAGAAGAGGTACTGAAAGCCAAGGTGGCACTATCAGAAGACATGACAGATGTGTCAAGGAAATGGATTGAAATCCAAAACCTGCGTAAGAAAGCCAAGAAGAAAGTTGATACTAAAGCAAGCAAGGGACGGAAAATTAGGTTCGATGTAAGTAATCCTAACAAAAAGTGAATTAGTTTTGTAAAATGGTTTTTCATATTTTGACATGTTCAAGAGGTTCATTTAATTTGAGTTTTTTGTAGGAAAAGCAACAGTATCATTTATGGTTTTTTAATATCTTTTCCTCTTTTGTGTGTGTTCTAATCCTTTCTCATGATTTTTTTTTTTTTTTTTTTTGCAGGTTATGAGTAAACTTCAGCAGTATTTAGCACCTTGTTACCCACCACAAATGGATGATGGTGCCATTAATATTCTTTTTGCTTCTCTGTTTGGCAATGCTGTCAAGAATGTGTCTAATAGTAAAACAGAGCCTGTTGCCAAAGAACAGAAGTGATAGGGAAGAGGAATGCAGTAATATGTATTTTATATATATATATACATATATAAAGGTTCAATAAATAGGTTTCTTTATAATGGTTGTTTCTCTTCAAATCAATTCAAGCTTCCAGCAGTGGAGATAAGATCTCCGGCAAATGTGCACTTTGCATTGAGAGTATATCTCAGATTGAGAAAGTTATATGAAAAGATATAAACAGTCACATGACAGAGTTTTTGAGAAAAAAAATCAAGTGAATTCACTCTTCAGATCTGACATACTGCAGTAGTATTAGCAGTTGAAACTGCCAGAAACTAAACAAAGATTGTTAATCTAATTCTGCAGGGTTTGTCATGAATGGATATGCCATGCAAACAGAGTTTAGTTTGTTAATTTTATTTACACACATATCTCCACAAGTGCTTACTCTTACTAGTCTGACCTATCTCCGTTTAATCTTTTCCTACATTTTGGAAATATTTTATTTTATATTTATGTTAGTGTTGGTAATAATATCAATATTGATATTAATAGCATAAGAAAAAAAATCCTGGAAACTCAAGGAAGTGGGAAATGTGAGGGCACAGAGAGGACTAATATCCTTGGTGGCTGTTTACTTGTGGACCCTTGTATATGCAGATTCATTTCACAAAACAATTCTACTGTGAACCTCATATTTTCCTGGCAGCTCTGGGTTAATACTCGTTTTTTTTCAATACATATACATATTTCAATACAAAGATGCACTCTACAGGTTGTTAATGATAACTATTTGATGATATCTGAAGTATGAATATGAATATTACATTCAGTCATTTATCAGAAACCTCTCAACTGAATCTCTTTGTTACAAATGAGGGAGCATAGGTTAAATGATCAGTGTTATATATGACACTGTTTTCTTGACTTTTAACAATGGGATAATTTCATCTGAGTTTTGCCTAAGAAATTTAGCTTAGTTTTGATGGTAAATACTTCTTTTCAGACGCTTTATAGTTTTAACCTGTAATTTGGTTATTTAGGCTTGGATGACCATGATACATAATATAAATTAAATGGTGTAAAGGATATGCAATTATAGTAAATGACAATATTTACAATATGTAGGTTAATGTGCCATTAATCTATTAAACCTTCACTTGTTATCCATGATATGTTCAAAAGATTTATACTCGAAACAGTACGAAG
>NW_020870048.1:1395263-1407763 GCF_003789085.1 Penaeus vannamei
ATACCTTTTCAACAGTCGCCTTGCACATGATTTTCTTTTCTTTTCCTTTCATGTATATTTGACAAGCTGTTTCTTTAGACAAAAGATGAGCGTCAATAATACCCAAATACATTCACCAGAAAACACACCATCGGATGCAAAACGATCAGCCAGTAGTCAAAAGTGAATGCATTATCATTCTTCTGATGTAAGATTCTGAACTTCTGATAATGTGACAGCGCAACTGAGATCGCGTTACACTTAGGATAAGATAACTGATATGAACAGTAAATAAAAAATCCAGAGCACAGGTAGTTCTGGGAAATGATACTCTGCATGCGTCATCACATGTACAGTTTATATCATCAAATCAAAATAAAAAAACTTCTGAATTATATCTACCCTTAAACAATTAAGTAGATGAATAAACAATTATGTGGCCCATTTTTTTCTCATCATGAAGACTTAGAAGTCATACACAGATTATCTTTTCGCGTGAAGACAATGCAGCTCACATAGAAAAAAATAGTTGTTTTCCCGGAAAATTTCCCAATTTAGCTTCATTTATAAGCAGCAACGTTGATAGATCTGGCTGAAACGCTGATTTTTTTTCTTCTTTTTTTTTTGCAAGCGGGCCTCTGGAATTAATGAAACTTGAAACAGAGGAGGAATGAAGAGAACCGAGGTCCAAGTTGGTTCATCTCCAAATACAGCAAGCATATATTAACACAGGTACTTTGCACCAGATATAAACTTCAGTAAGCACTCAAGTTCTAATGAGTTTCGGAAAACGCAGTTGGGGGTCTTTCGCATCGACGGTCTGTCTGAAACACTCCTTCTTATACTATCAGCGTAAACTCGTCATACCTGGAACTGGGTGGAAAACGCTCCTGTGTAATCTTTGTGTCGCTGCACTTCAGAAACTCTCCTTAATGAGACTCTCCTACAGCGCCCTTCATGTGATTCCATACGCCAGCTCGTAACTAATCTCCCTGTCACGATCGGTCAGATGTTTAATGCTTCACTGCCAGTTCGTTCTGACATACGACTTTGTTATGTGAAGTCCACAAGTTCCTATGACTTTAGATTTTATTAAGCTAATTTGTTGATTATTTCACTTTAAATTGTAGTCGGCGCCTAAAAATCGCAATTATCTCCCAACTGAAAGATTTTTATAAATTTGCAAAAGTGTCAGATCTCCAAAGCTGCTAATGAGGTAGCAATCACGACGGCATTTTGCAATATAAAAGGAGTATCCGAAGGAAGGCGTGAGGGGCATCGTATGTTGCAGGAACTGTGCATGCCTGTTTTATATATAATGTTTGCGACCAAGTGAGAGAGAGAGAGAGAGAGAGAGAGAGAGAGAGAGAGAGAGATGCAGGCAGGGACAGAGGAAAGATAGTATGATTATATATTACAAAGAAAAACAGAAACTATGCACAAAACACAATACAAAACAGCAGAAAACTCACTCAGATGTCACGCACGTCTTCGTAGAAAACTTAAACAACCATAACGTGCAATGAAAGCGTTAGTTGCTATGGAAACAGCAGTAGCGCATTAGCACGGATTGCAACTGTAATATTGATAGCAAATACAAATAGATTAATGACAACAGTTGTTCAGTCCATAATATAAGTTTAATGATTCCTTCTTAATGTTTATAATTGTTCCTTATGAACTAGGCATGGATTATCATAATGATTAATAGCGCCATCAGTCACATCATAATAAGAAATATTATTTTTGGATGATAACTAAAGAATAATCAAAACATAGTATTTTATGATAACAGTAATGGTAGAAGTTCCATTGCTAATGATAATGATGGTGACATTGATTATAATAATGACCTGAACAACAATAGCAGAAGTCATAACAAAAGTACTGCTAGTTGTAGTAATAACAACAATTCCAGTATAATAATGGTGATAACAATAAGAACCACTATGATAATGATAATGAAATCATAAATGTTATAATTATAATAATTTTCATTATTATTGTTGTTATTGTTCTCATTATTTTTGTTATTATTGCTATTATTACTATTATTATTCCCATTCTTATTGATATTAATATCAATATTATTATCATTACTATCATCATTATCATCCCTCATCATTATTATTAATATTATTGTTATTATCATTACTATTATCATTTTTGTTATCAATTATTTTATTATTATCAATACTATCATTATCACAATACTATCATTATCACAATTTTTACAGCTACTTTTATTGCTGCTACTGTTGTTATCATCATTATCATTATCAGCATTGTTACCACCATCATTGTTATCCTCATCATTATCATAATCACCATTACTGTTATCTTCCTTTATCCCATCTTCAGCGATTCCTTCAGTCCTCTGCCGTATGCACAGAAGGAAACCCCAAAAATCCTTAGACTGAGCAAGGTGCACGTCAGAGGACTCCCTTGGGTTCCATACTCAGTCAATAAAGGTTTGTCTTGCCTCGGGTTGTGGGTGACGGCCGGGGGCGTGGGTGGGTGGGTGGGATGGGATGGGCGGGGGGGTAATATGCTTGTAAAGATGGATGTTTTTATTTATTAATTTAGTTATTTAGTTATTTTTTATGGGTCATCGTTGCTGCCTGCGAGAGCGATGGATGATGACCCTGTGTTAAGGTTTTTGTTTGGGTGCATTTGCTTTTGCTGTTTTTTTTCCATTGTTTGGTTTTGTTTCTTTTGTTTTCTCCTTTGGGCGAGGTTGTTCGTTATCATCCCCTCTTCTTCTCTGTCTCTTTCTTTCTCTCTCTTCTCTCTCTCTCTCTCTCTCTCTCTCTCTCTCTCTCTCTCTCTCTCTCTCTCTCTCTCTCTCTCTCTCTCTCTCTCTCTCTCTCTCTCTCTCTCTCTCTCTCTCTCTCTCTCTCTCTCTCTCTCTCTCTCTCTCTCTCTCTCTCTCTCTCTCTCTCTCCTCTCTCTCTCTCTCTCTCTCTCTCTCTCTCTCTTTCTCCATCTGTCTATCTATCTCTATTTATCTAGTCATCTCAACGCACGTAAGTGTGCGTGTTTGCTTGTGTGAATATGAATAACCTGCAGATACTCGAAAGGTCACGAGACCGATCGGGATATTCCGGCCATAATAACGCGTAATAAATGAGCATGCATGATTAAGCCAAGCAGACAAACAAACCCTTGCTCCCTCTTGCATTCCGCCCATTTGCATACCCACCCACGTTCCCCCTCAGCTGTTTATCCTCGCGTCTTTTCCTCGTCAATTTGCGCCCGTCACTCCTGCTTGCCTTCCTCTCCGCTGAACTAACTTCCCGCAAGTGAAGACCTTGACGTGAAGTTTCGTGACGCGACCTGTCAGCTGGACCCTTGCGCCGGGGAAGTACGTGATTGGTCCAATTAAGGAGGAAGTTGAAGACGTCTCGCTGTGTATTTAGCTAAAAGGTCAGGTGTCAGGTTAGCGCTTTATCAGTATGTAGATTATTTATCTATCGATTATCTATCGACTTGTTTATCTACTTGAGGCCGACTTGTTTATCTAGGTTACAAGAATGTTGTGATGTTTGCTTTTCCCCCTATTAACTCTCTTTTTCCATTTCTCTTCTCCTTTCGTAATTTAGACTTGCGGCATGAAAGTTTAGTACGTTATGACAATGCAAATAGATGTATATTAAGGTTATCCTATTTAGTTTTTGTCTGTGTGTATAGTCTATTTTTCTGCCGATATTTTTTGTCTGTCTCTCTACCCGCCTGCTCGTTGCGTCCTCTCTCTTTCTTTCTCTCTCTCTCTCTCTCTTCTCTCTCTCTCTCTCTTCTCTCTCTCTCTTAAGCACAATAAACTACTAACAAACACGATCCATAATTTACCTGAAAGAGATCGACTGTGAAATTGTTTATGTGCTGAAACCGCTGCAATTCTCTTTTCCGGATCTCTGCGGTTCGCTTTCGGTCTGTACCTGGGGGTCACCTTGGCATCATGTAGTGATGGAACGAGAGAGAGAGAGAGAGAGAGAGAGAGAGAGAGAGAGAGAGAGAGAGAGAGGAGAGAGAGAGAGAGAGAGAGAGAGAGAGAGAGAGGAAGAGAGAGAGAGAAGAGAGAGAGAGAGAGAGAGAGGGGGGGAAGTAGCATTTAAACAGATAGATAGACAGAAAGACGGAAAGAAAGATAGAGAGAGAGAGAGAGAAGGAGAGAAAGGGGGGATTTAAGCAGATAGATAGACAGACAGACGAAAGAGAGAGAGAGAGAGAGAGAGAGAGAGAGAGAGAGAGAAGGGGGGGGGTTTAAGCAGATAGATAGAGACAGAAAGAGAGAGGGAGAGAGAGAGAGAGAGAGAGAGAGAGAGAGAGAGAGAGAGAGAGAGAGAGAGAGAGAGAGAGAGAGAGAGAGAGAGAGAGAAGGAAAAGATAAAGCAGAATTAAAAGCGAGACAACTTCAAATGGTCAAAACGAAATCCCAACGAACAGATATACAAACAAACAACAAGAAGCAGTTAGCAACAGAGACAGCGAAAAAGATAAAGAGAGAGAGGGGAGGGCATTCAAACAGATAAACAGATAGACAGACAGAAAGAGAGAAAAAGAGAGTGAGGTAGAGAGAGAGAGAGAGAGAGAGAGAGAGAGAGAGAGAGAGAGAGAGAGAGAGAGAGAGAGAGAGAGAGAGAGAGAGAGAGAGAGAGAGAGAGAGAGAGAGAAGATAACACGAGCAACCCCGACCAAAAGAATCAAGCAAAAGCGCTGGGCCCGGGTCTTTCGCGTGGCCCCCTGGAGAACAGACTTGGGGCCTTCCTTATACCACCGGAGGGGGGCCTTTCCCACCCAGCCGTACCCCCTTCCTTCGAGCCACGCCCCAATAGAAGTGTCGTGTGTGTGTGCGTGTGTGCGTGTTTGTGTGCAGGTGTTAATTTAATCAGTTATCTCAACTCAGAGTCTAGTATCTGTTGGCTGATTGGCTCAGTAGGACTACTGAATATACCGGATGTTATGGTAGACTGAGTAGCAGGGAAGACCCAACCTTCTTATGAGTGTGGGACTACGGGGTGCGAAATTCACTTTATCACTTGTATCTTGATATATCTTCGAGCGACGTGCATCAACTTCTATTTCCTGCGGACGCGTCTTTAAGTGAAGGTAAACCTTCAAAATTTTAATATTTTCATGAATTTTAGAAAAATAAAAGCTTTTAGGTGCTATATGTCGCTCGCAAACTACCGATCGAGCCGGGCGCAAACAGGGGAAACTGACAGTGCGCGCCAACAATCCGGCGCATACGTAAACTTGACAAAATTTTTACCCGTCGCTGGGACGAATCTTCCGTTCAAAGAGAATAAGGGACAGAGCCGCCACGCCACTCCCCTCTCCTCTCATGCCTTGGGAGTGCGAGGTGGGCGAATATGAGGTCAAAATGTTCAGCCTGGCAACTCGGGGCGTCAGTGTGCGGCAAGACTCCACAGGGTGTGGGTGCGAACGCCGTTCTCTCCTGTGTCAGTGCGTGAGTGATTGTGGAAACCGCAATAGGCTTTGAGGGTTTGATGGTGATTCAAGATTTTTGAACTCGCACGAAAGGCGCGGCTCCCATTCGACAGTTCTTACAGTAAGGTGAGTCTGAAAGGGTGTTGGTTAATGGTGATTTCGTGTATATTCGTTGAAAGCTGAGCCCCGCCTCATTGGGTGAGGGGAAGCAGCGTGATTTTAACCACACTTGTGCTTAGTACATGCGGAACTTACACTTTAACTGTTTGCTCTGTGGAGGAAGCACACTGCAGTCAAGGTTTGTGGTGGAGGCAGATGACAAAACGATTAGAATTACTGTAGGTGACTCATGATAATAGGCATTGAAGTATGTGTTTATGATCTGTGAAATATATTTGTATTAGCTGTGGTTCGTGAATGATGGTAACGTATATTAGTCATTTGAATATTTTGTCAACTATCAACCTCTAAGTATATGAACTGATATGCAGTGTTTTTGCTTATCTCTCACCTACCGGTATCCCTCATAAATACTCTCTTTCTTTCTTTCTTTCTTTCTTTCTCTTTCTCTTTCTATCCTCCCCCTTTCTCTCAGTTTCTCTCTTTATCTTCGTTTCTCTCTCTCTCTCTCTCTCTCTCTCTCTCTCTCTCTCTTTCTCTCTCTCTCTCTCTCTCTCTCTCTCTCTCTCTCTCTCTCTCTCTCTCTCCCTCTCTCTCTCCCATTCTTCCATGTGTGTGTCTTCATCAGCCATCTCCTCTCTCTTGTCTTCCTTCTTTCTTTCTTTCTTTCTCTCTTTCTTTTCTTCTTTCATTCTCTATTCTTCTCTCCTCTTTCTTTCTCTCTTTATTTCTTCTTTTTTCTCTTCTTTCTTTCTTCTTTCTTTCTTTCTCTTCTTTCTTTCTCTTTCTTTCTCTCTTCTTTCTTTCTCTCTTTCTTCTCTTTCTTTCTCTCTTTCTCTTTTTCTTTCTCCCCTACTCCTTTTTCTTTTTCTCCGTTCTTTCTCTCTTTCTTTTCTCTCTTCTTTTCTTTTTCTCTTCTTTCTTTCTCTTTCTTTCTCTTTTCTTTTCTTTCTCTTTTCTTTCTCTCTTCTTCTCTTCTTTCTCTCTTTCTCTCTTTCTTTCTCTCTTCTTTCTCTCTTTCTTTCTCTCTTCTTTCTTTCTCTCTTTCTTTCTCTTTCTTTCTTTTCTCTTTCTTTCTTTCTCTCTTCTTTCTTCTCTCTTTCTTTCTTTCTCTCTTTCTTTTCTTTCTCTCTTTCTTTCTTTCTCTCTTTTTTCTTTCTCTCTTTCTTTCTTTCTCTCTTTCTTTCTTTCTTCTCTTTCTTTCTTCTTTCTCTCTTCTTTCTCTCTTTCTTTCTTTCTTCTCTTTCTTTCTTTCTCTCTTTCTTCTTTCTCTCTTTCTTCTCTCTTTCTGTCTTTCTCTTTTCTTTCTTCTCTCTTTCTTTCTTTCTCTCTTTTCTTTCTTTCTCCTCTTTCTTTCTTTTCTTCTTTCTTTTCTTTCTCTCTTTCTTTCTTTCTCTCTTTCTTTCTTTCTTCTCTTTCCTTTCTTTCTCTCTTCTTTCTTTCTCTCTTTCTTTCTTTCTCTCTTTCTTTCTTTCTCTCTTTCTTTTTTCTCTCTTTCTTTCTCGTCTTTCTTTCTTTCTCTCTTTCGTTTCTTCTCGTCTTTCTTCTTCTCTCTTTCTTGTCTTTCTCTCTCTTTCTTTCTCTCGTTCTTTCTTCTCTCTTTCTTTCTTTCTCTCTTTCTTCTTTCTCTCTCTTTCTCTTCTCTTTCTCTCTCTTCTCTCCCCTCTTCTCTTTCTCTCTCTCTGTCTCCCCCGTCTCTCTCAGTTTCTCTTTATCTTCGTTTCTCTCTCTTTTCTCTTCTGTCTCTTTCTCGCTGCTTCTCTCTCCCTCTCTTCTCATTTTCTCTTATTTCGTCTCTCTTTCTCTTTCTCTCTCTCTCTTCTCTCTCTTTCTCTCTCTCCCCTCTCTCCTCTCTCTCTTCTCTCTTCTCTCTCCTCTCTTCTCTTCTCTCTCTCTCTCTCGTCATTGTCTCTCGCCCCCTCTCTCAGTTCTTTTATCTTCGTTGTCTTCTGTGTCTTTCTCTCTCTCGGATCTCTGCTTCTCTTTCTCCTCTCCGTCTTCTCTCTTTTCTCTCTCTCTTCTCTCCTCTGCTCTCGTCATCTTCTCCTCTTCTCTTCTCTTTCTCTGCTCCTCTTCTCTTTCCCTCTTCTCTCTCTCTCTCTCTCTCTCTCTCTCTCTCTCTCTCTCTCTCTCTCTCTCTCTCTCCTCTCTCTCTCTCTCTCTCTCTCCTCTCTCTCTCTTTCTCTCTCTCTCTCCTCTCTCTCTTCTCTCTCTTCTCTCTCTCTCTCCTCTCCTCTCTCTCTCTCTCTCCTCTCCCTCTCCCTCTCCCTCTCTCTTTCTCCATCTCTTCTCATCTTTTCTTTCTCTCTCTCTTTCTCTGTCTCTACGTCTAACTCTCCTTCTCTCTCCCCTCACTTTCCCTTTTCTTCTCTCCCTCCTGCCCTCCAGTTCCTCGTCCACACGTCGAGGTCAATGTTTCATTATGTTGAATAATACACCAAAACCAAGAACACTCAGAGTAAGAGGGAGGGCAGGCGACTGTGAACGTAGACATCAGTTATGCCTCTTCATGGACAGAGAAATGGACGAGGAGAGACGTTGCAATCAAATAAACAGACCCGATATAGTGAGCCTTTGCTGACATGGGCGCGTTGTCGGTGTCCGATTGTGTTTCCACTTGGCTTGGGAGGAGGTTCTGCAGGGCTTGTGGTGCGTTGTTTGGCTGATGGTGTTCTTGTTGTTGTTCTAGGCTGTTCTGTCGATGGTGCTGATGATAGTGATTTTGTTGTTTGTGAAAGTGGTGTTTTTATGTATATGGTGTCTGTATCTTTAGTGGGAGTTATGGCTGCATGAGGCTTCTAATTCTTTTTATTTTGTATGGATAATTAGGTTAGTATGGTGGAACATACTGGGTAATATTTTGAGTGTTATCGCATCGTTTTAGTCTCATTCTGGACAGTATGGGAATAGAACCTTCAGGATATAGTCTGGAGATCATCCATATCATGAGCACTTCCTCACGAATCTAATAATAAGAAAAATACGAGAAGAAATTAAAGAAATGGGAGGAAAAGGCATGGCACTCAGCAACCAAAAGTGAAATTCAATTAGTCTTCCTGCGAAAGGACTATAAGCCTATTCGTTAATCGAATTTCCCGCGCTCTCCTTCTTCCGTTGGTGGGCGGGGCGAGTTAACCTTGGCCCTGACTTTAGGGTGCCTGCTGGCTCTCTCTCGGCCTCTCCTGCAGGTATTGTGGCACGGCCGAGCGGCGATGCATGGCTGTGATATTTTACCGTACGTACTCTGACAGGAGAGTAGCGAGGGTAGATATTTCTTGTAGATCTTCCAGTGCAATTTCCAGAAATATATGTATTTTCACACAGCACACATACACAAATATATGTATATATATGTATATGTATATGAATATGTGTATGTATATATACATATATGTGTATATATGAATGTGTATGTATGTATATATAATATATATATATATATATATATATATATATATATATGTATATATATATATATATATTATATAATATATATATATATATTATCGTATATTTATATATTACACGATATATATTATATATATATATATATATATATATATATATATATATATATACAACACACACACACACACACACACACACACACACCCACACACACACACACACACACACAACACACACACACACACCACACACACACACACACACACCACACACACACACGTATATATATGTGTATGTATATATATTATATATATATATGTGTGTGTGTGTGGTGTGTGTGTGTGTGTGTGTGTGTGTGTGTGTTGTGTGTGTGTGTGTGTGTGTGTGTGTAAAACATATGTATGTATGCATGTATGTGTTTACACACACACACATATACACACATATATATGCATGTATGTATATGTATATATATATTTTACTATATTGCTCTAATCAGACTGAAATATTATTTGGATAATAAAATAAATGCTTTTATAAAACAATAATGAGATTTGTTCATGACCAGGTAATTTAAAGTAAGATTTACCTTTAGTGATATAGAATGAGGGTACAACCCAGCAATATTCATTCATGTACAAAAATAATGATGTTATTTTTCTAAATTGCACAGCTAAATTTCATGTTATAAGAATGAAGGTCAAACTATCGGGAGAAAAATAAACTGTAAACCTTTTCTATAGAAAAAAATTAAAAGCTTAATAGTGCATTTTTTTCTTGCTTTGTTCTTTGCATTCTGTTGGATTTAAAGTAATGAACATTTTTATTATATTCAAGCACTGGTCTGAATACTTACGTTATGAGAGAATATATCAGTTCATGCTTTAACGATTATTAATTTGAGTTCGCTCTCTGACCTAATTCTTACTTAGTAATATTTTTTCTAATTGAACACGTATCTGATTATTCATATTAATAATTGCTTATGAATTGTATATGTATTATCTTATTACGTCTGTAACTGACAGGAAAATATTTTATAACTTTTACAGGTAGGTCAGAAAAGGCCACGATGTCAACAGATGGGTGTGGAGGGGCCTTATGAGGTCAGCATATACAGGTGTTCACTTATCGAAGTGCTTTAATAACTCACCAAAGGAAATGATTCGTAAAATCAACAGGTGGGTGGAAACGGGGGCTTAAGATGTCAGCTGCAGGTGGGCAGAAAGCTGGGCTTATAGCGTCAGCAGATGTGGGTAAATGGGTTTTATGACCCATAAGAGAAGATGGGTATGTAAAATCAATAGGTGGAGGTGTAAAGATGGGCTTATGATGTCAACAGGTGTGGCGGAAGTGCTTTTATAACTGGCTAGAGTAGGCGGGTTTACGAAAGGAACAGGTGGGCGGGAAGGTGGGTTTATGACGTCACCAGTAATTGTGATGATGTCATGGACGTGACCCCGAGAGAGTTGAAAGAAAAATGTTGTGGTTAGTGGGTTAGTGAAGACCCATGCGGGTGTGCACGCATTTTAGGGAACACATTGACCTACAAAGCGAAGGCATTTACTGATTAAGTATTACATGGGGATAGCATAGGAAGCAAGGGATATAGAGATCTAACCGAAACAAAGATAATGAGAGAAAGAGAGATTAGACCATATGCATATTCACTGTATATAATCAACGTATGCTGCACACTTCACACATAACACAGAATAGACAGATAACATAGAACAATAGACATAGACAGATAGACATAGACAGATAGACATAGACAGATAGGACAAAGATAGACATAGACAGATAGACAAAGACAGATAGACAAAGACAGATAGACATAGACAGATAGACAAAGACATATAGATAGAGCGAGAGAGAGAGAGAGAGAGAGAGAGAGAGAGAGGTAGTATTAGAACCAGAACATTATTACACAGTGAACGAACTTGGGCAGAGCGTCTCGGTAACGGGCTGCACGCGGACAGCAGTGACGTTCGAATTGCGGTCTGGTAGATTCATTTTCTAAAGAGGCCGTTACATTGACGCAGGAATTCGGACATGTAACGCATAAGTTGTTCCAAGTTCTGTCATATTTCAGAGACCCTTTTACATACTAACACCTCCCTTTTACATACTTTATATACTTTTCTTAATCATGTGTTATTCTTCCTCTCGTCTTACGATGATAAACCGAGGTTAGTTTAGCTTTACAGGAGAAAGTCGTAAAAAACCGTAAATATGTAGGTGCCATCCCATATCGTATTCCGTGTCCACATAAACAGATAATCATAAACCCTATATCCTGGTCGGCAGTTGTTCAAACCCCAGCGAAAAATGTTAAACAGTTTGTTAAAATTTTGCAAGGCCCGACCCAATGAATATTCATATATACGGACATGCATATCCACAGAAATAAGTGTATATCTGTTTCTCTATCTGATTATACATTTAGCCATCTATCCGATAGATATACATGTCTTGACTGAGAGCTATGTAATTATTTCTGTGTACATGCATGTCCGTGTAATGGATGTTCACTGGGTCGAACGTCGTACTAACCGGCCGTGTTAACTCTTCCTTGTTATATTATTTTTTTATTTTTTGTTTTTTGGCTGTGCCGAGAGGAAGTAAGAAATATGAATACATATGGGAAGGTAAAAGACAATCGGAGAGCCTATTCATATGGAAATAATTGATAATAGAAATAAGAAAACCTAATAACCGCCATTGTCAGTGCACCTCAGACAAGCCTATTATTTGACCCATTTTCTAAACGGCTTTTTGAACGCATAAGCCCTGCCCTTGGCATTTCAAAGAGGCAAAGAACAGGCTCAATAAGCATCCTGTTCACGACGCGGGACTCACTCCTATGTTGGCTTCACAAGGGAGCGTGAGTGTAGAATGCAGTTCCTGACCTCGCTCTCCTGTGGTTCCGCTAAGCGTTCGTCGAGAGTTGATTGGCAAATAATTCATATCAATTGAATTTACTGGTTTTAGATTTCCAGTAGATGATAATGTAAATCAATTTCAGTTTTGGGATATACGTTGACGATCGATGAGAGAACGGCGAGTCGACCAAGAAATGAGTCGTGACACGTGACATTCTTGTGAATAATGGAAGGCGTTTCGTTGTTTAGTTTATCCTTCTTGAGAACTTACAAGAGGTGTGTGTGGAAGCGAGCGTGCGAGAGGGAGGGAGAGAGAGAATGAAGAGAGAGAGGGAGAGGGAAAGAGGAGAGAGAGAGAGTGTGAGATGAGGAGACAGAGAGAGATGAGAGAGTTGAAAATGAGTGAGAGACAGAGAGAGAGTGTGAATGAGTGAGAGACAGAGAGACTGCAATGAGAGTGAGAGACAGAGAGAGTGAATGAGTGAGAGAGAGAGAGTGTGAGAGAGTGAGAGACAGAGAGAGTGTGAGTGATGAGACAGAGAGAGTGGTGAATGAAGAGACAGAGAGAGTGTGAATGAGTGAAGAGACAGAGAGAGTGTGAATGAGTGAGAGACGCAAGAGTGTGAATGAGTGAGAGACAGACAGTCAGTCAGTCAA
>NW_020870048.1:1410263-1415263 GCF_003789085.1 Penaeus vannamei
CAGAACTTTTTAACGCCTGGTACCGTGAGCATTCCGCCTCTTTTGTTCTAACCGAAAAGAAAATAATGCAGAGTTTTACCAAAGAAAGGCAAAGAGGAGCTTCGTTTAAGGGGATATTGTCTCATCTCTTGCCTCTTCTTCCCTCGGGCCTTAGGGGATGCAGGCCTCTCATTATATAATTATTTTGAGCTCTCGGTCGAGTTTTGTAAATAGTACGGGCTCTAGTAGGGGCGCAAGTGTGGTGTGACTCGGAGAAATGTTAATTAATCATACTGTATAGTTTATTCATTGTTTAGTGTGTGTTTTTATGACATTCATTATCTTTTTATTATACTGCGTATGGTATTAAAGAAGACACGAATGCAACCCTGAAACAAAAGATAATCGATAGCTGTATGGCCGACGTTTCCATTACACGAAAACTGCAGATCTGGACAAACACATGAAGTAAACATGCCTAGTAAACATGAAGCACAAGGCATCGCGTGGGAGAAGGGACAAGACAAGCGTAAATTTTGAGCCATTGTTTTTAGAAGAAAGCCGTAGGTATAGTAGAGGTAAAGAGAGGGGAAAGTAGAGGTAAAGAGAGGGGAAAGGTGAAGGGGAGCCTTGAAGAGAAGGGGAGAGGAAATTGAGCTTGGGTCGTGAGGAGGGAAGGCAGTGATAGGCAAGATGGAGCAAGGAAATCGTGAAAGGGTTAAAGCAAAGTTAGAATATTACAGATAGAAATATTGTAAGCGAAAATAGTGCAGTGTAGGTAAGAAATATGTAGCCCGAGGACAAGGGTTGGTAGATACTGAATGAAAATATTTAAAGGAATATTCAAAGGGAAAATTTTAAAAAGTGAAGAGAAAAATAGTGGAAAGAGAAAGAAAACGAAGACAAAGGCGTCGGTAATAGATATCCAGAATGAGAAAAAATGGAGAGAAAAGAAAAAAGAAAAGAAAACAAAAAATAGTAGAAAACCTAGAACACAAAATGAAATGAAGCATGTAAGAGGAGAGGAAGGTAGTGAAGTTGTAAGGCCTAATTAAGCTAGTTTGAAGTTAGTGCAAGAAGTTAGTAGTGATCATTATGGTTGTCGGTTGTCGGTAAGTCTATACGTCCAGTTTTGCTACTTTTCTGGGGAAATATAATCAAAATTTATTTAAATATATTTTTTAAAGCAAAAACATGAAGAAGGACGATATAGTTAAAAGCAGAAAGTAGATGAATTGGCAAGTAGGGGAGAGCAGGCAGGCGAACAAGCAAAGGCCGCGGGTTTACTTTGCGCGGGAACTTTGATGTTACAGTATCATCTGGGCTTCGTGGCTTTCGCTCCACGGGGCCGGACCTTGGCTTGCCGTTCATAATGCAGAGCAGAGTTTCAGGGGTGATATTCTAATTGTTTCGAGTTTTCACGCGAACACATACGCACACTCGCACTCATACACATAATCACCCCCCCTCACACTCACACTCACACACACACACACACACACACACACACACACACACACACACACACACACACACACACACACACACACACACACACACACACACACACACACACACACACACACACACACACACACACACACACACACACACGCACACACACACACGCACACACACACACACACACACACACTCACACACACACACACACACACACACACACACACACACACACACACACACACACACACACACACACACACACACACACACACACACACACACACACACACACATCACACACACGCATACACACACACACACACACACACACACATCACACACATACACTCACACACACACACACACACATCCTAACACTACACACTCACACTCACACTCACACTCACACTCACACTCACACTCACACATACACACACACTCACACTCAGACACACTTAGTACAGCGTATGTGTATCTGTCCCACTGAACCATTCAGTATTAAGTGGATTTATGGTTTCAGAATACAAATATTATCTAATCAGGAGAGAAGATCAACCGTTGCGTAACACAGTTATTACTTTATGCTGGGAACCATTTGACAAGTAATAAGATAATAACGTTTTTATTATCCGCGCCACTTGAGCAAATGCGAGAACATAAAGAGAACAACGAAAATGTGAATAGGAAAAGAATGAGAACGAAAAAAAGAGGATAATGAAGGTAAGAGAGGAGGTAGGTAGGAAAATAGACGAAAAGAGTGTGAAAAAAGAAAGAGAATAGCTAAAGAAAAACAGAATCAGAAGAATATGAAAGAAGAACGGAAAACGTAAACACAGAATATACATCGTTGTTATTGCAAGAAAAGAAGGGGAGAGAGGCGGGAGGTTGTAAAAGTCAGACGAAATGTGGAGAAAAAAGAAATAAAATTTAAAAATCAGACGAAAAGTGGGGAAAAAAGAAATAAAATAGTTAAAAATAAACAAAATCAGAATATGAAAGAAGAACAGAGAACGTAAACACACAAAATACATCCTTGTTATGGCAATGTCAGAGTATCTCGAATTGCATGAAGACACCTGGCCTGCCGTTGCATTGCGCTCAGTGTTGCCATAATGTCATATTCTCGATTGGAAACCTCAGCCTGATGCAGTTCAACCACAACGGTGTCTGTTGAGAGACTGCTCTTGTCGTCTGGTTGCTGTTTCCTCTCTCTCTCTTTCTCTTTCTCTTTCTCTCTTCTCTTTCTCTCTTCTCTCTCTTTTCTCTTTCTCTTTCTCTCTCTCTTTCTCTTTCTTTCTCTTTTCTCTTTCTCTTTCTTCTTTCTCTTTCTCTTTCTCTCTCTCTCTCTCTCTCTCTCTCTCTCTCTCTCTCTCTCTCTCTCTCTCTCTCTCTCTCTCTCTCTCTCTCTCTCTCTCTCTCTCTCTCTCTCTCTCTCTCTCTCTCTCTCTTTTCACACACACACACACACATACACACACACACACACACAATTTCATCACTCATTCACCATTAACTCACTCGCCCACTCACTCACTTACCCGCTCTGCTCTCTCTCTCTCTTCTCTCTCTCTTTCTCTCTCTCTCTCTCTCTCTCTCTCTCTCTCTCTCTCTCTCTCTCTCTCTCTCTCTCTCTCTCTCTCTCTCTCTCTCACACACACACACACACACAACACACACACACACACACACACACACACACACACACACACACACACACACACACACACACACACACACACACCTCTTTCAAATTTACTAACATAATGCAATTACCTGAGCGCACGGTATCTATCACCTCAACCGCCCAATTTATAACCCAGTTTAGGTAATTCACATACGCCGAACAGTATACATTTTCTAAAAGGAAAAGAAAAGAAAATCCTAAACCAATAAATAATAACGATGATAAAGAAATCAAATCAAATGGATAAATGAATCCACAATAAAATACCAAAACTAATTCCTAAAGGTCTAAAGCCCAAAATTCGGCTGATATTCCATACGTAATCCGCTTTATGGGCTCTAGGGGTGGGGGGGGGTGGGGGTAGATAAGCTTTTAATCAATCCCGCTTAGTATCTAAATATGTATTGTGATTCATGTTTTATAATTTGTTTTACATCTTTTTTTTTTCTTTCCGTACGTGTATGCAGGAAGAGAGGAAAATGGAGAGAGATAGAAAGGAAGAGAAATATAAAAGACGTGTAAGATGGAGTGGTAGACAGTGGAAATAAGAAAAAAAAGATAATGGGCTGCAGATGGAAAGGAAGAGTGGAGAGGAAAAGGGAGAGGCAAATCTACACCCTTCTTGCCCCCCCCCCCACCATCCTCCCCAGAAAATTGCTTTCTGTCCATTGCGACCACTTTCGCTCAAGATGAATTCAATTCCCTCGCCTACACGCTATACCAGACGCCATTAACCTCCCCTCGCCCACCTACACCCCCCTATCACCACATCCCTCCCCCTGCTGCATCCTACACCCCCTACCACTACTCCCTTCCTCCCTCCTCACCCCACACACCTCTACTACGATTCCCTTCCCCTCTCTACCTCACCCTACACCCCCTACCACCATCCCCCTCCCCTCGCCTAACCTTACACCCTCTTACCACCACCTCCTTCCTCTCGCTTCACCCTCTACCGCCCACCTGCGATTCTCTTCCCCCAGCTTCTTCCTACACCTCCCTGAAACCACTTCCCTCCCCCCATTCCCCTTTCCCGCCGCACTACCACATCCACCGTTGAAAATTCACCAGAATTTAGAGCAGAAATAAAGGAGAAGAGCGATATGAACCCCCTATAGTCAGCTGTATGCGCTTGATCAACTCGCCCGTGTCTTCCTAACGCGTTAATGATATTAGTCCTATCACTGTTGCCGTTATTAATTGCGTCGCGCCCAGGTGCACCTCCCGCGGGGCTTCGGTGGGAGGGAGGAAACGCAGCGGAGCCTTACCTTCTGCCGTCCGGAGTCCCTGGCGTTGGCAGGATCCGGGGAGAGATGACAGCTGATTCCGCCTACTCGTGTTGAGGACTTTTTTGTGCCTCCTTCTCCCTTTCTTTGTTGCGTTGGAGAGAGAGACAGAAAGGGTGGCGGAAGGAGATAGAGGAAGAGAAGGACGAGGAGGGAGGGGAGACAGAGGAAGAAGGAGGGAGAGGGTGTGGGAGGAAGAAGAGAGGAAGGAGGAGCTATAAGATAGAGGAGAGGGAGAAGGAGGGTGAGAGGAAGGGTTGGTTGGTAGAGGAAGAAGTGAGAAAGGAGAGGAAAATGGAGAGAGAAAGAGACAGACAGACAGACAGACAGAGACAGAACCAGAAACGAAAACGGCTATAATCCTGACAGACTGTCAGGATTGTAGCCGAGGTCAGTCTGTGTTTACACAATTGTTCAGCAGTAAATGATTGGTGATCTGGATGCCCCGTGTCAAGGGGAGAAACAGCTGTTTAACCGATCAGAAGAGGGGGACATGTGAGATCCCGGGAAAGTTGTTAGTTATCATCCGTTTGGAAATCAGAGACTAGGTCTAACGCTTTCAACATTTTTATAGTCATTGATAAAAA
>NW_020870048.1:1427763-1437763 GCF_003789085.1 Penaeus vannamei
TTGATTATTGGCGTTATTATTATCATTACCTACATCAAGAATGTTAGCATTAGTATAAATAGTATTAATAGAATTAACTTTTTTATTACTGTCATGGATATTGCATGTGTATATTTTATGGATATTATTATTATTATTATAGATATTATTATAATTATTATTAAAATTATTATTACCATTATTATGGACATTATTATTATCATTATCATTCTTCTTCTCATTATTATTATTATTATTATTATTATTATTATTGTTATTATCATTGTTATTATGGCTGATAATGATAACAATAATAATAAGATTTTTTATTATTATTATTATTATTTTTTTTATTTATTATTATTATTATCATCATCATCACTATTATCAATAATACTATCACCATCACCATCACCACCATCCTTACCACCACCATTACCTTTTGCTACACTACTAAGGGCAAAATAAGATAGAAAGCACAGCAATCAGACTAAAATGGCCCAACGAGAGAAGGAGAAAGCAGAGGCGAAAGCGACTGAAAAGAAAGGAGGAAGACGGCAGCCGATGCATTTCCTCCGGCACGGCGAGATAACCGCGGTGGCCACAAGGGATAGGGGAGAGGGGAGGAAGGGGAGAGGGGAGAGGAAAGGGGAGAGGGGGGAGGGGAGAGGAGAAGGAGGGGAGGAGGGAGGGGGAGGGGGAGAAAGGGGGGAGGGGAGAGAGGGGAGGGGAGGAGGAGAAGGAGAGAGAGGGGGAGGGAGAGAAGGGAGGAGAGAGGGGAGAGGAGGAGGGGGAGGAGAGAAAGGAGAAAGAGGACGGCGGAGGGGTGGAGAGGGGAGAGGAGAGAGGAGGGGGGAGAGGGGGGGGGGGAGGAGGAGAGGGAGGAGGGAGAGGGGAGAGGGAGAGAGGGAGACAGGAGACAGAGAGAGAGGAGGGAGAGAGGGGAGAGGGAGTAGAAGGGGAGGGGAGGAAGGAGAGTTGAGAGAGGAGAGGGGGAGTGAGGGAGGAAGGAGAGGAGAAAAAAAGGAGGTCGAGGGGGGGGGGAGAAGAGACAATAGAGTAGAGGAAGTTGCAGAAAGGGGAAGGGGCACGTAGCGTCACTGTTGCATAGATATGGTGGCGGGGACATTGCAAGATAAGCGAAAGGACTCGAGGGAAATGTACATGTAGTCGTTGCAACAATGCTCAGCACTCTGGGCTTAATATCGGGAGGCGGGAAAGTGAAATGTGGTAAACGTGATGCTGTTACTCCTTCTACCACCAACACACACAACCACCACTACCACACCACAAACAACAAAAATAACACAACCACCACTGCCACCGCCAAACAACAAAAACAACACTACCACCACTACCACGCCACAAACAACAAAAACAACAACACAACCACCACCACCACAAACAACAACACAACAAACACCACACCACACAACACAACAACACAACCACAACAACAACAGAATCCACCACAAACAACAACAAAATCAACACCACAACCACCACTACCACAACAATTACCACTATCACTACTAATATTGATGATAAGACTAATGAAAATACTAATGATAGTAACAGTAATGCAGCTATGATAATTAAAAATAGAATAAAAATAAAATGGTACCCGTTGTAAGCTTTTCTCGCACGTGGTTGGACAGGGAGCTTTGTGACAGTTAGTGGAAAATTAACTTTGGAATCCATTTTAGATGAACTCGCATAAAAAGGTGTGCGCGCGCGTGTGTGTGTTTGCATGATTGTGTGTGTGCCTGTGTGAGAGCGTATTTGTTTGTGAGTGCGTGGGTGTGCGCACATTATTTATTAAATGTACTTGTAAAATGCATATGATTCTTAATTCCAAATGTGCCAGTTCGGTAACTTGAATGGTTTGGAAAGGGAGACTGAAGCGAAAGTGGTATTTGAGTTGTGTCCTCGCCGCGAGAAAACAATTTTGTTACTTTCCCTCTCATTCATTCATTCTCTCTCTCTCTCTCTCTCTCTCTCTCTCTCTCCTCTCTCTCTCTCTCTCTCTCTCTCTCTCTCTCTCTCTCTCTCTCTCTCTGACTCTCTCTCTCTCTCTCTCTCTCTCTCTCTCTCTCTCTCTCTCTCTCACACACACACACACACAACACACACACATACACACACACATATATATATATAATATATATAT
Organism: Penaeus vannamei; assembly: GCF_003789085.1. Lineage (NCBI taxonomy): Eukaryota > Metazoa > Arthropoda > Malacostraca > Decapoda > Penaeidae > Penaeus > Penaeus vannamei. The sequence continues at coordinate 1,429,913 of NW_020870048.1, forward strand.
ATATATATATATATATATATATATATATATATATATATATGCATGTGTGTGTACTTATATATATGCATGTGTGTGTATTTATTTATATGATATATATATATATATATATTTTTTTTTTTTTTGGCTCAATCTCTCTATTTTCTCTTCTCTTACTCTTATGCCTGACAGCATCTTTGCCTATGCATGCCTTGCCAAGTTTGCCTAGCCAGAGTTTATGCAATACAGATTATTTTTCTAGGAATGTGAGTGGTCACCAAAACACACGCCCATGTACGCATATATTTATGGGTTTTATGCACATGTATTTGTATAGCGCGCACGCACGCACGCACACACACACACACACACACACACACAACACACACACACACACACACACACACACACACACACACACACACACACACACACACACACACACATACACATGCACACACAAACACGCACCGAAAAAAATAGTCATGATTTACTGAGGTCATCGTTTTAAATGCAGGTGATGAGCATACACTACTGACCAAAGGATTGCAAAGCTATTTTCACCCCTGACACACCTTAGCTTAAGGCTATGATGCATCTCACATGCTCGAGCAGGATTCACCTGGCTGTAGCGTGTATACGTGCACGTATGGTTCTGCACCTGGCGTTATTCCGCATGCAGGCACGTAGTGGGACGCACGGAGTTTGGAGTGCGTAAATCTTTTTACTGCGTTAAGTACGCGTCGTTGCTATGGAACGAGCAAGTGCGCGTATGGAGTACTGTTCGTTTGTAGTTATGCATATATTCACTCACAGAGGATTAACATGCAGGATTTTTTGCACTCTACGATGCGAATTGTCAGAATAGCCGGTCTAGTAACTAATTATAATATACTTTACGCTCCGATTCACGTACGGAATAACCTTCAGAGGCGATAGTATGCATGGTAGGGTCTATGCTGTCGTGTTAGCATATGTACGCGAATGCATATTCACAGAGGGACCGGATACACGATCGGCCTTGGCTCCGTGTGGTCATCCGTATTTTTAGGTCTGGTAGTAAACAACCTGTGTTATTTCTTCCTCGTTGGGGGTAGTTTGCTTGTTTCGCTGATTGTCTTGCTTAGTATTTCAACAAGTTTTGAGGAAACGGCACTTGATGGAACGCGTTTGCTTCGTTTTCGTTTGTTTGTTCCTTTTCGTATTCACAGGCATTTCGTTTGCAAATGCATGATGCCACGTGCACACACGCACAGATGGGCATAATCAGTTTTTTTCAAGGTGCTCCCTGGATTTTATAGGCTCTGCCTACAGGCACGCACACACACACACACACACACACACACACACACACACACACACACACACACACACACACACACACACACACACACACACACACACACACACACATATATATATATACATACATACGTATATATATACACAAATGTGTATATACATATACGTATATATACATACATATATGTGTGCATATATTTACATACATATATATGTGTATATATATTTACAAACATATGTATATGTATGTCTAATACACACACAACACACACACACACACACACACAACACAACACACATATATATATATATTATATATATATATATATGTATGTATGTATGTGTATGTGTATGTGTATGTGTTGTGTGTGTGTGTGTGTGTGTGTGTGTAGACATATACATATGTTTGTAAATATATATACAAATATATATGTATATAAATATATATACATATATATGTATATACACACATTTGTGTATATATATACATATACATATACACATGTTTGTAAATATATATACATATATATGCATGGAAATATATATACATATATATGTATAAACACGCATTTGTGTATGTGTGTATATATACATATGTATGTATGCATATATAGACACATATACAAACAAACAGACACGCATTCAAACAAACACACACCAAATAAACAATCACATAAACACCCACTCTCACATCTCCTCCACCCACGCGCCCGCACTAACGCAAAGGCGAACACAAATTAGTGCTGTCTCACCCAAATACCCTCAGGATCATCTCCGCTCACTGTGCAAGGTCACGTAGGAGGGAGCATCGCCGCCCAGACTGTTCATTTGGCTTCACACAAGGCCCTCCGATGGGCGCAACTCCGGCCACTAATGGGCGGGACTGGCAACGCCCACTCCTTTCACACCTCTTGGGTTCATGAATCTTACGGGCGTCGCTTTGACCTTGTGAGATACGTGGTTCTGGCGGCAAAGGTCACGTGAGGCGAGTTTTGCCGAGTTGGGGCGTAATCCAGTACTTCGCAGGTGTGTTTGTACAGGTGCGAGGAGACCACAGATGTTCCTTTGCTGTACTTGTATTAATGCCGGGCTTGGGTGTGTAAAATAATGAAAGTATGAGGTTGGTGTGATGTATGTGGGGTGTTTAGATGTTTTGGTTGTGTGTGCGCGCGCGCGTGTGTGTGTGTGTGTGTGTGTATGTGTGCGTGTGCATGTGCGAAGTGTGTGAATATGTTTGAGCACTTGTGTTATGAATACTTGCCTCGTCTATAAGTTTCAGAATTGCAATGGTTCTTTACACCGTCAAATTGCAGCGTCCTCCCATCATCCGCCACCCCTTCTGCCTTCAGACCACCCCCGCCCCATTTTTGTCCCCTCCCTCTTCCCCCTTCCCTCCTCTCACTCCCAAATCCTGACGCACAAAAAAGACTATGAAAGCAACTCGACAGCCTAATAACGCCGCGGTATTTTTCTCTTTCGCTCATTCTCCCCCTCATTTTCCCCTCATTATTCGGCGATAATCCAACCGTTTCCCCTCTCACCTTGTGATGATTACGAGAAGCCAACCCAGCGCTTAGATTTGCCACGGAAGCCGCACAAAAACAGGCTATATTGGTGCTTTTGCAAAGGCCAGGATATTAAAGCACTGCCGGGCTTTGTTATCTCTGATGTTAGGAGGCGGCAGGGTAAGCCGACAGGGGCCCTAAGCCACAGGGGCGCGGGAATGCGTTGGAATTTGGGGGAAGAGGAAATTAGATTGTGTACGAATGGATGGTACAAAGGGATGTGAACCGATTGACAGATAAGGAGATGCTGTATCTACATTTGAGAGAAAAGGTGAAATGATTTAGACGCGTGGATTAAATAAAGGAAATGTAATAAAATGGATTCATAATTTATCACTAAATGGTGGATAAGATAGATAGAAAAAACACATAATACACAGCAAAATAGACCAGAAAGAACCCGCGGGAAAAAAAGTAGAAGAAAAAGCTTAGATTAACGAGAATGGCGTTCACTGTTGACCGCTTGCCCGTGCGTTCGTACGTTTTCCTTTATCATATCTCGTTAAGGAGAAGAGCGAATCGGCTTTGCCACCGCCCCGATCTTCTTTTGTTTCTCGGGGGAAATAGGCTGAGAGCAAGGGGGCCGGGAGGGGAGGGGGAGGGAGGGGTGGGTATGACGTCAGCAGCGGTGGACGGAGTGAATGATGATGATTGGCGGAAGTTGGAAGGGTGTGGATACTTACGTATGTGTATACGGATGTTCGTTGTATATGGTGTACGCACACATAAGTGCGTACGTACGGAGAGATATACACGCACACATGACACCACACACACACACACACACACACACACACACACACACACACACACACACACACACACACACACACACACACACACACACACACACACACACACACACACTAACAAGTGGTCCGAAACGTCTCAATAAATCACATTAAAACTATAATCAGTCTGGCTTTTTCCTTTCACCTAAGGACCCCTTTTCATGGGCTATCGATCACCCCAAAAGAGCCATTACGGGCTACGCTTTCTAGCAAGATTTATGGTTGTCATGATTTCTGTCTTCTTGCAGTTTTTTTTCTTTCTTTTTTAGAAATGTGTCAAATATTCGTTATAGATTTTGTTTAGAGATTTATATAAAAATATGTCAAGATGCTAAGCGAATTTTGATCTCTGTAGGTATATAATAGCAACATGTTTCATATGAATTGATATTCACTTTTTAACCTCTAAAAGGAAATACGATTTTTCCTAATTTTAATGCACATGGACACTGAATATAGCATTGTTCTCGCCACACTTGCATTGTTTAATAAAACTAAAAGGCTCGCGGATCTGAAGGAAAAGAAATCACACAAGGGAGGTGGCAGCAACACAGCGTAATTTCCATTCATGGTGGAATCTGCGCGCGGTTTGTCTCGATGAGAGCGTTCCATCCGCTGATGAATCTGCCATGGACTTGTGCTGAAGTCTCTCTCGGCGGGGGGGGGGGGGGGCTGTAAGAGCAGTTTATTCGTGATTCGTACCTTATCATTATTTTTATTTTTATTTATTTGGTATTATTATTTGTTGTTCTTTTAGCTCTTTCTTTTCTATGCTTTATTTTCTTCTTCACTTGCCGTCGCCGTTGTCGTCTACTACTACCTCCTCTCTGTCTCCTTCAACTTCTTTTTCATTAGTTCTTACTTGTTCTCTTTCTATTCTCTTCCTTCTTCATATCCTGCTTTTCCTTTTCGACTTCCTTCTCTTCCTTCTTTGCCATCTTTTCTTCATCTTCCTCGTCCTCTAATTCCTCCAACTTCATTTTCTCTTGTTCTCTTTCTCATATCTTCCGTCTGCATATGCTCCTTCTCCTCCCTTTCAAATTCCTATTCGTTTTCTTCCTTCTCCTACCTATCCCATTTCCTTCGTCCTCTTTCTTACTTCCCTCTCCTCTCCGTCCTGTGTCTGCTCTTCCTATTCCTCCTTCGTCCTCCTCTTTCTCCCCCCCCCCCCCCCGGCTTCCCTTCTGGGCCTGTGAAGACGATCCTTTGATCAAAGAACGAACTACAGCGGCTCTGACAGTCTGTAGGGAGCAATTTCCTAAGCCATTACATGCGCGGTGAACTCTAATCCCCAAAAACAAAAAACTGATTCGCGATGGTGTGCTTAAGGTGCTAAAAATAGTCGAATGCGATACTAGTCCCTTGTATTAAATAGGCTCTTTCTGTTTTGCTCCTCGTTCTCTCTCTCTCTCTCTCTCTCTCTCTCTCTCTCTCTCTTCTCTCTCTCTCTCTCTCTCTCTCTCTCTCTCTCTCTCTCTCTCTCTCTCTCTCTCTCTCCCTCTCCCCTCCCTCCTCTCCTCCTCTCCTCTCCCTCTCCCTCTCCCTCCCCCTCCTCCCCTCCCTCCTTCCCTCCTCCCTCCTCCCTCCTCCCCTCCCTTCTCTCTCCCTCTCCCTCTCCCTCCCCTCCCTCCCTCCTCCCTCCCCCTCCTCCCCCTCCCCCTCCCTCTCCTCTCCCTCCTCTCCCTCCCCTCCTCTCCCCCTCCCTCCTCCTCCCTCTCTCCCCTCTCCTTCCTCCCTCCCTCTCCTCTTCCCCCTCCCTCTCTCTCCCTCCTTCCCCCTCTTCCCTCTCCCTCTCCCTCTCTCTCTCTCTCTATCATTGTAGACCTTCAAAAGAACTATAAAAATACAGCGTCATTGAAGTTAATGATCGTAAAAGGATAAAAGGACCTTCCCATTCACGCTGGTTGAGATGTTGACTTATTTTATAAAGAAATGTGTCTGTATAGTGATAGCCGCAAACACATTATCTTAAACGTCTGTAGTCATGTCATGTCCCTGAACGACACCATTTTGTAACATATAGTCTATGAACACAATGATTTTTATCTTTACTAGGCCTACCGTCATTTCTGAAGGTGACCACGACTTCCGACCTTTTCTTACCATCCCCTTCACTCCCCCTTTTTGAGATAAGACCCCATAGAGGAGGGAGCCATTACCATAATCCTGGAGATTTTCGTTGGTCCGTTATTGGCTCTCCGGCGATTTTCCTGCTTCCGTCCCGCGAGGTCTGTTTCGAGATTTGCTCCAATCCCCGTGCTTAAAGAAACTTACGGTTTTACGGTGTTGGAGTAAGTAATGGTTCTGTACTCTTTGTTTTATGCTATGTTCGGATATCATGAAGGACATAAATAGTTTCTAGTTCTGAGAAAAGCCAGCGTTTCGAGGAGGTTGTTGTTCTGTTTTCCGACTTTGTGTTTCATTGATTTATCTTTGATATGCTATACTCAACTATTTTTTCTGCGGAAGAGTACACCTCCATGGACGTTTTGCGTAGGGCACTTACTCTGGTTTGTTTGTAGTTTGATAAACGTCGCTTCTAGTATGTTTTCTTGGTGTAGTATCACGAGACATCTTGCTTTTATATCTTCATAATAACATCGTCTAGAGTGTGTCACTTGCAAACACTTCTTTACCTGTGCCTCGAGCGCTGCCTTGGTCGAGACTTAAGTGGACCAGAGCAAAGGGAGGTCTCGTCAAAAGCGCTCATCATTCAATTTAGTTTCCCTTTTTTCTTCGTCTTTTTTCTGTTCTCCGTTTTGGCTTCATCTTAGCTTTTGCTATATTTTTCCTATGAATTTTTATCGTTTTTTCTTTTTCTTTTTTCCATTCTTCTTTTTTCTTCCCACACATTTGCTTCTCCTATCGTTCTTCTTGACCCCTTTTCCTTAATTTCATATTCGTTGCATTCCTTCTTATATCGTCTACATTCCTCAATAATTTCCTCCTTTTGTCCTCCTCACCAGCATTCACTTCTTCCTCCTATATTTCTTAAACTTTCTTCATTTCTTCCTTATCTGCGTTTTCTCAATGACCTTCCCTTTCCTCGTGTCGTCTGCTGCGTTCTCTAGTCATAAAGGCCATTAGGAAAACGCAAGGCGACATTAAGCTGTGTGTCTAAGAAGCTTGGCGTGGACGTAGTTTCTATGCACGTAAGCTGGTGGACGACTTTAAGAAGAAAAAAAGATCACAAAAAAGATACATTGCTGCAGAAAAAATACATTAAAGAAACATTTAAGATATAAAAATTGCAGAATTGCATTTAGAGGACAGGAGGTGGAGGTAAGATCAGACAAATAAGAATAAAAGAAAAAATGCGAAAGAAGAGCAAGAGGAAAAAATATATATGCGGTCGCAAAAATCAGATCCACCAGAATTTGGAAGGAATTTTATTATTCGTCAGATGGTTTTCCGATGCTGAGGAAAGACGAAGAAAATATATGCTTCGCTTTAATTGGAACATCAATGAAAAATGAGGGAAAGGGAATATACTGTCTTTGAATATATAATATATATATATATATATATATATATATATATATATATATGTATATGTATATATATATGTATATATATGTATATATATATATATATATATATATATATATATATATGTATGTATATATATATATGTATATGTAAGTATGTATGTATTATGTATATATATACATATATATATATGTATGTATATCATATATATATATATATATATATATATATATATATATATATATATAGAATACATACATACATACACCAACAAACACACATACACACCACACACATATATATATCTATATCTATCTATCTATATATATATATCATATATACATATATATATATGTTATATATATATTATATATTATATATATATATAATATTGAATATATATATGTGCGTGTGTGGCCTGTGTTTATACATATGGATATGTAAATATATATGTATATTATATGGATATTATATATATAATATGTATATATATATATATATATATGTATATATATGATAATATGTATTATGTATATATATATGTATATGTATGTATGTATACATGTTTATATGTATAGAGAGAGAGAGAAAATGAGAATCAGTGAGTAAGCGGAAGTGCAAGAGATAGACATCAAGCGAGGGAGGGCACCGCGCCCAGAGAGACGAAGGAGAGAAGACAGACCAAGAAAATGCTCTAACGAATGCTGGAGCCCATTTCCTCCGCGGGA
>NW_020870048.1:1442763-1450263 GCF_003789085.1 Penaeus vannamei
GAGCAGTTAGAAAACCTTCGAAAACTAATTTTCTTTTTTTCTTCATTTTCAGTTGGATTGGCCAATTAATTTTCTTTTCAATTTTTTTTCTTTCGTATTTGTTCCCCTTCTTTCTCGTTTTTGTTGTTTATGTTAATCTCCTATTAGAACCACAGCGACGGTCACCAACTTGAGTGTTACAGAAGGAGATTAGTTGAAGATTGGGTCTTTGCCTGCTTGTGCGTCCGTGCGTGCCTGCTTGTTCCTGAATTTGCCTGCTGCAATTTGGAAGATTTTGTTGGACTAGGGGATGAGGAGGGAAGGAGGGGGATATGAGGGAGTAGGAGCGGGAGTATAAGGAAGGAAGAAGGGGGATGGAGGGGCAGAGGGTGGTATGGGGTAGGAGGAGGAGGAGGAGAGGGTGGTGATAAGAGAGGGGGTAGAAGGGGAGGGGTAGGGGGTGATAGGAGGAGGGATATACCGAGAGGACAGAGTAATTTTCGCCTTAAAGCAGCAGAGAAACAGCGAAAGGCCGCTTTATTGCTCGAAAATGAAACTGAGGGTGATAGCATTTTTCTCCCACCATTAAAGCACGGAAACGGGAAGGGAAAAACAGCGCAATGGTGAATGACGAAGAAAATCAATGGAAAAAGAAGAAAAAGAAAAAAAAAACAACTTCACAAGTTTAAGATAAAGGAGACCGATCCGAAGGCAGAATATAAGACATACTCGCTCTGTTGACGAGTATCGGGTCCCTTGAAGCGGCAAGTAGGATCATTAAAACTCTAAATGAGGCTAAATATGCCTCACTGAACTCCAGAACTAATTATCTGGAGAGCATGTGCCATTATCTCGCCCTTAGAAAAGTGTCTCTTTAAGAGAACGGCCAAGAACCCCTTCCAGGCTAGAGTATGTAGCGTATCTCGGGGAGGACAACGTATCTGCTCTTTTTATCGCGCTATTTTTTCCCCTCTTCTTATTTCTCTCTCTTTCTTCTCTCTCTTTTCTTTCTCACTCACTCTTCCCCTCCCTTCCTCTCTCTCTCTCTCTCTCTCTCTCTCTCTCTCTCTCTTCTCTCTCTCTCTCTCTCTCTCTCTCTTCTCTCTCTCTCTCTCTCTCTCTCTCTCTCTCTCTCTCTTTACCTACCTATCTATCTATCTATCTTTCTATTTATCGATCAGCCTCTTTCTCTGATGTTCCCTTTCATATTTTCTTCCAGTTTACGTAGACTTTGATGATGAAGTTTGCCTCAATCTGCAAATAATCAGTGCAAGACGCGCCAGTTTAGCAGCCGATAAAATTCACTATCAACATCAATAAAAAAAAAAAAATATCTACAATATGTATAAAAACAACAACAAAAGCAGTTATGATTTCTCTCAATCTTGCTTGAACTTCCAACACCTCAGAAGCTTTCTCCAATGAACGATGGATGTTGCACCGATCTTTAGAAAGTAAAAAAAAAGAAAAAAAAAAAGAAAAAAAAAAGAAAGAAAGAAAAAAAACTCCATTGAGCGATGTTTGGTGTTAGAAAGTAAAAAAAAAAAACCGATCGTTACAAAGAAAAAATAAAATAAAAAATAAAGCTTTCTCCATTGAGCGATGTTGCACGGATCAGCAGAAAGTTATAAATAAGTAAATAAACAAATAAACAAATAAGATATAAATGAAAATTAAAAATTGACATAGACGGAAACAGCAGTTTTCGTAGTTGAGAAATGACGTTAGAAAGTGCTGTAAAGCGATTACTTGTGAATGCAAGTACGTTATTGAATCAAGGCTTCAGTCTAGTGGGGCTTGACGATGGTGAAGTACTACGTGGAACTGGATTTACTTTATTTTTCCATATTGTTTTGATCGTTTTAATCCGGTGTATTTGTTGGTTTTGTTTGTGTGAGTGACTGTGACTCTCTCTGTGTGTGTGTGTGTGTGTGTGTGTGTGTGTGTGTGTGTGTGTGTGTGTGTGTGTGTGTGTGTGTGTGTGTGTGTGTGTGTGTGTGTGTGTCTGTGTCTGTGTGCCCGTGTGGATGGATGCGTGTGGGGGGGGGGCCTGTGTGTGTGTGTGCTTGTGTGTTAAAAAAATAGGATTTTGGTTTGCGCGTCTGTTTTGCTTCCAAGAACTAGAATTAGTAAATATAAATTTCCACCAAGGATTATGCTCCGATATTGACTTTTAAAAAATGCAAACTGTGCTGAAGAACTCTACTTTCTTTTGTCATTATCGTGTGCGTCATGCTTCCTACATCAAGTCTTTATTTTCAACTTCCAGTTATCATTGTATCTCATTCCGCAATATGGCTAAGCGTGAAGCATTATCGATTGTGCAATAAAGCTTCCGGTTGATCTTGAAAAATAAGCCTACAGATAAAGATAAGCTGATAAGGGCGGTGTAGGCGATGCTGATAACGATAATGATTGTGATGATATTAATGGTGGTGAGGATATGATAATGGTGATGTAACGAAGAATCTTGAGGTAGTAATATTTGTAAAAATGTTATTATATTTCGAGTGACAAATTAATACATTTGGCTGAAAAGGAAGTTTTTCAATGACATATAAAGATAAAGCAAACCTTGAAAGTTCCAATAACATTCGCGTTTCTGTATGTGTATGTGTGTGTGTGCGTATTCTACCCTCCTCGTCCTTGACAAACAACGCAGATGAAGATTGGCGTTTCAAAACGTTGCTTCCAAATTGATCCAGGTCTAAATATCCAAGTGGTTTCTTACACACACCCTTCCGCTCTATCCGTAACCCAGCGTCTCTTCCTCGCCAGCGCATTGCATCCTTGCTAGCGTGTCGGCAACGCTGCGTAGGTCACGAAAGGTCAGAAGTGGTATGTCGGGTCACGCAATCACTTCCCCGCAGGTTCAAAAACCTTCACCTCTCATCCTCTTTCTAAAGGAGATTTTTTTGAGTCTGAAGTTGACGAAGTTGCGACTGATGCATTGGTGTGTGTTCTCACAAGCTGCGTCGGGATTTTGTTTGGTGATCTCATTCATTAAAAGCCTGCGAGGTCGTGCCTGTTATTCAGGTATTGGGTTTAAAGCTAAGTAGAGTTTGTTTGTAAGCTTCATATCAAGTCAGATACATACATATATGTTTGATATAAAAGACTACTGAACACATTTAGATGTAGTTTTTCGTGTCTCACGTGTTATGATTTACGGGAGTGTTAATTAACACTATACACAGAACAGATGTCGTTAGTGTGTAGCACAGCGCTATCATTTATTTACTGCGTATCGCTACAGCATCGTTGGGTCTGTCAGCTTGTGCCCAATTACTTGCCTTGGTCGAGTGAACTCAAGAATGGGAGACTTGGAAGAACGTCGATATTTGTCATTGGAATTTTATGCAGAGAAAAAAAATCGACACTCACAAATATCACAGAAAAAGATCTAACTCACAGTGGCGCTGAACCATCATGATGTGACGATGACAGTGCTAGATGTTCATTGGTAGAAAACATCATTAGATTTGTGGCGCTTTGGAAATTTCCAACATGAGGGCGCACTTGACATTCCGTTTTTTGCGAAGAGAAAGCTTGGCGGAAGCAATTAATTTATGTCCGATTCGCAGGAAATCGATAGAAATGTTGATTATTTGTTACCTTTATTCTTCTCTATTATCGGTATTTTCACTGTTATTACCATCATTATTTCGTTTGAATTCATATATTTTTGGTTGGGATGGAAACAAATGCAACGTCGTCTTTTTAAATGAGAGAATGGCAATAATCTTAAGAGAAAGTAATGTAGGCCTATATAAAACAATCATATATAATCTCATCAAATTAAATATTCGAATGGAAATACATGTAAACAGAATTTAAAAAAAAAAACAATAATCGGTGAATCAGACACGCAAAAGTAAAATGAAGCAAACCCCACTGAAAACAAAAAACAGAAAAGGATGGATAAACAGATCTAAAACAAAAAAACTGTTGACGCGGCAGATGATTCAAAATAATCACTCGATCATCCCATAAAAACAAGTGCAGGGGAGTGTCAGTGTGTCTCTGATCAATTTCCGGCCAGTTAGATGGAGTACGCAGGTGTTTCAGGCCAACCCTTAATAATGCAGGGGCTGTGTACAGAGGTATATATGAACATCCCTCCCTTCTCCTCCTCTCCACGCATTTTGAACCCACAGTTGCTTACTCTTTGATGTTCTTTGAACCTTTTTTTTTTTAGAATTTCGTTTTGTTTCGCTTCGATTTTCTGTTCGATTTTTCCCAACTCTTTTGGCAATGGCAAAAGAATTTTTTAAAAGTATATCAAGAAAATATGGAAGACTGTAAAAAGGAGGAGGAGGAAGGTAGGTATAAAAGAGTAACAAGAAATATAAGAGGAAGGAAATTACTTGGGAATATTATAATTATCAAGTGGGCGATCCAATAGTGTGGAAAGTAAGGATAGAAATGGAGAAGAGTTATAAAAGAGATGGGAAGCATAGACGAGAAAGAAACATATTGACCGCCGAAATGTATATGTGTGCATTTGTGTGTGTGTGTGTGTATGTGCGTAGAACGACATTGCCTCGATGGCTGCTTAACGCGAAGTCGGGTCGATGGCGGACCCAAAGTGAACGGCCAGACCAAACTTTGCACTCTAAACACAGAAAAGGTATAAGGTTAGGCTACGGATTAGCCCCCGGCTGGAGAGTGGATACGGTAACGGCCGCTGGGAGTTGGGACGGCCGGTTAGTATTCCGACCGATTGGGACGTAAAGCTAGACCAGCTGAGGGGAGAGATAGAGGGAGATACAGGGTGAGAGGAGGGGCGTTTTATGAGGAAAGGGACAGAGAATAACTCACATGCATGGCGTCGTGGCTGGTAAGTCTACGAATATTACATAAGAAGCGGTGAAAAACACTCCCATCTTTAAAAAAAGTCCGACAAACTTCTAAATAATGTAAAAGCAAGTAAGTGACTCCCTGAATTTGTTACCTATTATTACGTCGACTTGAGAAGCCAGAAATGGAGCAGCTGTCACATTGAACAGACTTATCGATTGCATGTAATTTACTGGCCGTTTGGGAAGCGCCACAATAACAGGTGTGCGGAATACATGGCTTTCATGAAGGTGTGAAAGCAGGCTGTGCACTCTATTAAAGTGTCTGGTAAAGTTAAACATTGGAACAGAATACGTGACCAAACATCGCTCCGAACTCAAAAGAAAACGTGAAGAATCATGAGACAAAATACGGTTGATGGCAATAAGTGAAACGAGGCTGTTGAAATAACTTTTATTATAATCAAATTCAAGGTTTAATCGGATTGGAACAATAGGTTCGAAAGAAAACAAGATAAGCTGAGACAAGGCGGAGCAAGGAAGAAAAAAGTCCCCGTTATACTCAAGAGACGTTCCAAGGTGAAGGTCAGCGTGGGAAAGAGAAAATTCTAAAAGGAAATCGTAAAGGTGAAAGGGAGGAAGCGTAGAAGGTCGAAAAATAAACGCATAGGAAGGGAAAGCATAAAGGAAAATAATAAACGAGTAACATGGTGAAAATAAACGTACGGGTAATAAGAGAGAACAGAAAGGAAAAAGAAATAAACGGGTAATAAACGAGAACTGGAAAAATAAACGGAAGAGAGAAGTGAATGAAAAAAAAAAAAAAAAAAAAAAAACAGAAAGGAACAAAGAGTAATGAATAATAAAGGGAGAAAAAAGGGGGGAATGCCGATAAGAAAACAAAGAAAGTTGACCATTTAAAGGAAGGAAAAACAAAAAACATATCAATAGTGAAGATAGGTCCCACACCCGGGAGAGAAACAACAGATAGTTTAAATTTAAAACAAAAAAGTAGCAAATTAGCAAATTTTACTATTAATAAAACAAGGTAATTTCCTATTCAGAAGCAAAAGACGCTAAATGAATAATAAAACAGAAAAGTTGAGGCAAGGGAGCAGGTGGTTTGCACGGAAGAGTGAGTCACCGCGAACTCCACCGGCGGTTACAAGGTACAGATGGAGGGAGAGCGAGACCGTATAATAACAGGGCGATTATGGACACGTGAATTGATTGCGTGTATTTTTGTCCCTCTCTCCCTTCGTAGTATTGAATCACGTTCGGACTCTGAATATTGATGCTAAAGAAAAAAAAGACTGCGATGTTAGTTACGGCAACACGCAAGCATGCCAGACATACCACGTGAGTTTTACCTGTTGGCGAATATCCTGTGATTTTAGTTTTGCAAGAAAATTATACATGGCCGCGTAAGAGACAACTGTTGTTGATAAGTTTAACCTTATTTTACCCATAGGAAATTAGAAAATGCCTTTAAAGACGCCAATACTTAGTTTACCTACTCGGTTTCCTAAGCACTGTTTGGTGTGCGTGGAAACCGTAATCACGAGCCCTTCCCGTAGGTGGTTCATCGCAGTTGCCATATAGGGAATATAAACCCCCTATCGTGAGGCTTCCGGCTCCTCTGTTTGTCCTCCTTGTCCTTTTTCCTCCACCCTTCGAGTATCACGAAAATGTACTTCCTCCTCACCACCAGCTAAGTGCGTCCTGCTTCCTTTCGGGTTGAGCGGCATAGCGTGATAATGTATTTCCTTCCTCTTCCTCCTTCAGCGTGACATCGCCCCCCCTCTCGCTTCCCTCGCCCTCCGCCTCTTCCTACCCCCCCCTCTCCCCTCCTCATGCCATCCTCTCCATGTTTCCTGGAATGTTGTTTTCTTAGCGTTTGTTTGCTAATTCCACGTACACTGAGAAATGAGGTTACGCTCCGATGTTTCCTCACGCTTTCCCTCGGGTGTTTTCTTAAACGTGTTTGCTGTAGTAACATGTTTAGAATTACAGGCGGAGTTCAGCTGTATTCCGCATTTAGGAAGGGAATCGGAGACGGTAAAGGGAATTTTCATGAACAGACATTCAGAAAATATTATGAAAACACAGATGTTACAAGGACCGTAAATCAAAACGGGTTTGATCTTTATCTTATCCTTTTATTGGAAGGATTAACTCAGTTCAGTTTAAAACCACGTGTTATAGGAAAAAGTCCGAATTGGCAACTTATGAATGAAACGCGCAGTGTTGCCTTACCGACATCAAAACATTAGCTGCGGTATTGTATAGCGTCGTCTCCCACACTTTACTGGCCGACGCCCACATGGCCCCTCAGAGCCCCGCCACTGCCATGGTCGCCTCCAAGCCTACTATGACTCGGCAACTGTTGCTGCCATGACTCACGATAGATTAATTTTAAGATTTAACCACTTCCTCCAGCCCGTCTTGTTCGCCTCCCATGCCTCCCTTCCCTGCCTTTTCATTGAAAGAAAACAAGAAATCCCTTCCCTAATTTTGTTGCTTCCTCTGTATTCTATCTACTCCTACCCCTCCTTTTTTAATATGTGCTTCATTTTTTTAAGTATCTTCCTCTCCTTTCCGATGCTTTATTTTCTCCACTTTCCTTTTCGCTTTATAGCATTTTTTTAATATACATCCAAATTCACTTGCTTCACTTTATTTTTTCACTTTCATTCGTTGAATGTTTTCCTTCCGTATAAGA
>NW_020870048.1:1457983-1472983 GCF_003789085.1 Penaeus vannamei
CCTCTCTCTCCCTCTCTCTCCCTCTCTCTCCTTCCCTCCCCTCCTCTTTCCCTCTTTCCTCTCTCTCCCTCTCTCCATTATCTCCCTCTCTTCTCCCTCTCCCCTCTCCTCTCCCTCTTCTCGTGCTCTCCTCTCTTCCTCGTCCCTCTTCCTCTCCCTCTCTTCCTTTCTTCCTCTCTTCCTCTCCCTCCTTCCTCGCCTCTCATCCTTTCCCATCTCCGTCTCTCCTTCCTCTCTTCCTCCCCATCTCTCCTCTCTCCTCCTTCCTCCTTCTCCCTCTCCGTGTCAGTCTTCCCCTCCCTCCCTGCCTCTCTCTTTCTGCTTCATATGTAACCCCTCTCTCCGGAAAATAGCCGATACCCAGAATACGAGAAAGGTAGAAGAAAAAAAAAAAAAACATGGGGGCGAGCGGCTGTTGGAAGAGGAATGTTTTTGTTTTGTTTGCTTTTTCTGTTGACAGGTAATTCCCTTGCATGAACAGTCACCTAACACTGAGTGCATGCGTTGCCTTCACTATTGACAGTAACCTGCTTCTGCAAGAAGTCTTATTCCTCTCGTATCGATGGATGTATTTTTGGGGGAAATAGTCTCCTGTTTCGTTTCACTTTTTTTTCTTTCTTTTTTTTTCTTCTTTTTTTTTAGGTGGGGATTCGTTATTTCCCGTGAGAAAAAAAATGGTTGCCCATCGCAACGAACATTTTGAGAGATGTTCGCTCTTTTATGCCTTCCCCTTTTCCTCTCTACTTTCCTCTCTACTTTCATTTCCTCTCCCTCTCTCCCTTCCCGTCTTAACCTTACTCAAAACCCTTCCTTTACCCATTTCTTTTCTCCCGCTCTTTTCGTACCCCTGAGCGGGGCACCAATACATGATCTTTCCCCCACAGCATGAAGAGTATGCTACATGCGATAAAATGGTGGATCACAGAAGCAGATGATTTTATAGCAGAGTGTGAATCTCCTGAAAAATAAACAAGCAAGTGGAAATTCGTACGTTAGCGAATGTTTGTTATAAAATACGGTTAGCAAATACCAAAAATAAATTCCTGTCATATATATTTTTTCAATCTTTCTCTCTTTTTCTGAAGGGGGCGTTGTGTGCTTACTTTGGAGTGTGTGGGATGTGTGATGCGTGAAGAGATGAAGTACACATCTTTAACATGCGCGAACGTATTTGACGCATGGACACACACGCAGGAACACATGCACAAGTACACTGTTTGTACAAAAAGACGAGGCGATAAAAGAAAATATAGGCTAAACGTAGACCTTGAAGTAAAGGAATCTACTACTGTACATATCTCGTAAAATTATGAATAATAAATTGAATTACAGACTGGCGTTAGCGAAAGTATCGTCTGGGAACGGTAGGAAAAATTCTCTCTGTTGAATTATTGATACTACCTCTCGAAGTAATATAGATGGATGAAATAAATAAAGCAGATATGATATATAAGATAGATGAATGAGGTAGATAAAAGTGAATTATAGAATAGATCGCATGAATATGAATATCTATATTTTAGTGGAAACAATGTTGTAGAAGATGAAAACTGATAATAATGAGAAGGATCATCCTATTGCTTATAATGATGACAATGATGATATTCGTAACAGTTTGATAAAACTTGACGTAGCATTGACCATGAAAAGAGGAAACAAATAAAAATCCAGAACTTCAGACAGATTATAGCGCTCAGTGAGTTAAGAGGATACGGAAGGAAAGTAGGAAAGTAGTTCCCAGGATCTCCGTGTTTGTGTTGGAGGGCAGGGAGAGGGAGGGAGGGAAGAAGAAATGGGTATTGGGAAAGAGGGAAAATAGAGGGAGGGAGGAAAGGACGGGGGAAGCAGAGAGGGAAAGAGGACCCAGGATCCCTTGTTTGGGTAGGGAGAGGAGGAGGGGAGATAGGAATGGGCAGTAAGAAAGAGGGAAGATAGAGAGGAAAGGAGGGAGAGGGAGGGAAAGAGAGGCCACAGGATCCTTTGTTTGGATAGGGAGGGGGATGGATGGAGAGGAGAAAGCGGGGATGAGGAGGGAAGGAGGGTGGGTGAGGGGGAAGGGAGGGGGGAGGAAGCCGGGAGGGAGGGAAGAGGAAGTAGGGAGGCATGGAGGAAGGAGATCAAAAGAAAAGAGAGCGAAAGAGGAAAACGAAAAGGAGGATGGAATAAGGGAAGTTAAAGGAAGAGGTCGGAAGGAAACGAGAAGAAAAGTAGGAGGAGGAAGAGGGCTGAGAAAGGTTGGAGAAAAGGGCCGAAGGGAGATGGGGAAGCCGAGAATAAAGAGGGAGGGACGGGGCCAAGGGAAACGGGGTGTGGAGAGGAGATGGACGGAGAAAAGGACAAAGAGGAGTGGCTGCGCGCCCCCCCTCCTCCCCCTCTGCACGCCAATTCCTGTGGAGGGGTAGGGGTGCATGGGGGGGGCGAGAGCGGGGTTTAACGCCGAACCGCGCGAGGCTTATGCTGGTGGTGCGGTTGGGACGGCCAAGAACAAGAAAAAACATTAGAGCAATCATCCAAGTCTGTGAAGAGAGGAGATATATAATCGCCTATTGGCTCTCCTCTTTCCTGTTTTATTTTCATTAAACATTGGAAGCATCGTCTCTCTCTTCTCTTTCTCTTTCTTTTTCTTCTTTCTCTGTTCAGCCGCCCGCGACTCTCAATACGTCTCTCTCTGTTCTTTTGCTGTCCTCTGTGTCTTCGGTCTCTCTCTCTGCTCTCTCCTCTCTCTCTCTCCGCTCTCTCCTCTCGCATCCTCGCTCTCGGCCTCTCGCTCGTCGCTCTCGCTTCATCGCCTCGTCTCTTCTCTCCGTCATCTTCTCGTCTCCCTCATCTCTCTTCTCTCCCTCTCTTCTCTCCTTTCCTCTCTTCTCTCTCTCTCTCCTTTCTCTCTCTCTCTCTCTCTGTGTCTCTTCTCTGTGCTCGTCTCTGTCTCTCTACTCTCTGTCTCTCTCTCTCTGTCTCTGTCTCTCTCTCTCTCTCTCTCTCTCTCTCTCTCTCTCTCTCTCTCTCTCTCTCTGTCTCTCTCTCTTCTCTCTCCTCTCTCTCTCTCTCTCTCTCTCTCCCTTCTCTTTCTTCCCCTCGTTATTTTCCCTCTTAATCAGATCCATCTCCGAAGCTCCATAAGTGTTAGGAAAAAAAAAAGAAAAAAAACCCTCATACGTTTTAACCGCCCTCTCCTTCCCCTTTCCTTCATTTCCTTTACCAGTCCTCTGTCTCACTTTCTTCTCCTCTTTCTCATCTTCATTATTTTCCCTCTTATCCAAGTTCATCGCCGAAGCCCCATAAGTATTAGAAAAAAATGGAAAAAGGGGAGAGAAAAAATCCTACCTCAGGAATCCTCGCGACGCCAAGACGCTGCAGAATCTTCGGATATCCAGGACGAGGGAAAGAAATCTCTCGCTGCCAAGTTTGCTTTGATCTCGCGCGGGGGAACTCGGATGGGAGTTTGCACTGCCTGCATTAAACTTGTTTGTTTGGTTTATAGGGTGGGATAAAGAAGGACTTTTCTGGTAGTTTTGCTTATTAACTCCCATTTCCTATTTTATGTACACTGGATTGTCATGTTTTGATGCTAATGTTAAAGTGTTTATCATTCTCATCATTCCTAAATTTTTTTACGTGCAATATTCTCTTGTGTATTCATTTCCCTCGCCTTTTTCTATGACTGTATTGTATGTTTGTTTCTTTTATGTCTGTTAATGCGGTCTTTCCTGGTCGTGTCCCTTTCCCCTGCATAAAAACATGTTTTTATTTCCCGCTTCACTGTGTTCATTTATGTAAATATACTGAATAAATGGCAGCGATGATGAAAATGTTCAAGGCCAGAAAAATGTTGAAGCTTTGTTGAAATCAGCAACAGCAGGAAACTAAAACAATGATAAGAATATCAATCGTCATCCAAGGGACTACAAGCGTAAGGCAGATCACGAGCCTTAGAATTACTTACCATTGAGAGTTTACGAGTACATACTTGGATGGAAAATCCATGGTTCAGGTTCTTTGAAAAGTGTTCCAGAAGCACACGTGTTTTTCATTCGCGTTCGCCATTTACTTCATCTTCTCAACAAAATTTCAACAGACACGATGCTCATGCAGAGTGGCTGTCGTGATCAATGTGGGTGTCCCTTTCCGGCGCTAACCACGTGGTTTACTTGGCTACCAGCCAGGGAAACCAGAGTGAACATACATAATCCAATAGCTAATTTTTAAGGGAATCATGACTGTCGCTACAAGCATGTTGCAGTTTTGAAGTCTTATTTTGAGCTGATAAATTTGTTTTTTTTTTTTTTTTAAGAGTCAGTATCCAAGGGCTTGCATTTAATAAAATCGGTAAAGAATTCATTTATAAATTAAAGTACCTTAAGCATTCTAACAAAAAGTTGATCATTTTGTCCACTTACTTGATTGATACAGAAAGTCTATATGCTGACAGTAAACTGACCTCTTTCCTGTCACATTGGGGCCGTTGAGACACCCATTAGGGAGATTAAAAAAATATTTGACATTTTTTAGCCTGGTGAAGTATGTTGCATACATCTCTCTCTCTCTCTCTCTCTCTCTCTCTCTCTCTCTCTCTCTCTCTCTCTCTCTCTCTCTCTCTCTCTCTCTCTCTCTCCTCTCTCTCTCTCTCCTCTCTCTCTCTCTCTCACTCCTCTCTGCGCTCGTTATATATATACTATATATATATATATATATAATATATATATATATATATATATATATTATATAACACACACACACACACACACACACACACACACACACACACACACACACACACACACACACACACAACACACACACACACACACACACACACACACACACACACACACACACACACACACACACACACACATATATATCCATATATCATGTATAATCAACAATATAAAATATTATTAAAGGCTATCTACCCATTTCTGTATACTCCGTAAATACTTTTAATTCTATAAGTATTTCTCTGTCGCTGAGAGAACAGTAGCATGACACGTATAATTCCAGATTATTTTCCAGGATATTGGGAAAACTATTCTCTTATCAGTGACGTCACATCAGATTACGTAAGGCAGCCCTCCCATCAACGCTATTTTGGGCGTGAGGAAAACAGGCTAATAGATTAAATAAGTTTTATGCCGTTATTTATTTATTTATTTATTGAAATTTTTATTATTATCATTATCATTATTATCATGTTATTATTGTTATTATTATTATTATTATTATTATTATTATTATTATATTATTATTATTATTATTTCAATGATAATGATAATGATAATAAATATCATTATTATCATTACTATTATTATTGATATAATCATTATTATCATTATTATTACTATTGGTATTATTACTATTAGTATTATTATCATTTACTTGTTTTTTAGAGCACTTATCTTTTGAATTAAGACAAAAATCACTTCTTGAAGGTTTTTACTGGTCTGACATTGGTGATTCCGTGAAGTCTGAAGGAAATGGTGCGCTGATTCTTTTGAGGTGTCGAGCAATCGAGGTTTGTATACTGCGCTAGTTCACGGTTTTCGTCTCGTCATCGCCTGTGCAGTAGCATGACTTGCCCTTTGTCTCTCTCTCTCATCTCTCCTGTCTCTCTCTACTCTCTGTCTCTCTCTTCTGTCTTCTCTCTCTCCTCTCTCTCTCTCTGTCTCTCTCTCTCTCTCTCTCTCTCTCTCTCTCTCTCTCTCTCGTCTCTCTCTCTCTCTCCGTCTCTCTCCTCTCTCTCTCTCTCTCTCCTTCTCTCTCTTCTGTGTGTGTTGTGTCTCTGTGTCTCTGTCTCTCTGTCTCTCTGTCTCTCTGTCTCTCTGTCTCTCTGTCCTCTGTTCTCTCTGTCTCTCTCTCTCTCTCTCTCTCTCTCTCTCTCTCTCTCTCTCCTCTCTCTCCTCTCTCTATCTATATCTATATATATATATATATATATATATATATATATATATATATATATCCTGTCTCTCTCTCTCTCTGTCTCTCTCTCTCTCTTCTCTCTCTTCTCTCTGTCTCTCTGTTCTCTCTGTCTCTCTTCTCTCTCTCTCTCTCTCTTTCTCTCTCTCTCTCTCTCTCTCTCTCTCTCCTCTCTCTCTCTCTCTCTCTCTCTCTCTCTCTCTCTCTCTCTCTCTCTCTCTCTCTCTCTCTCTCTCTCTCTCTCTGTCTCTCTTCTGTCTCTCTGTCTCTCTTCTCTCTGTCTGTCTCTCTCTCTCTTCCTCTCTATCTCTATATATATATATATATATATATATATATATATATATATATATATATATATATATATTATATATATATAATATTAGAGAGAGAGAGAGAAAGAGAAATTTCCTCCCCTTATAGTTATTTCCGCCAGTCTTGTGCGAGGGAAGAACCCTATCCTGCGGTCTGAGTGAAGAGACGGACGCGCAGGAGATAGGCTAATGGCAAGCGAGTAGGGTGCGGAAAGGTCGGGATAAGTCAGGTTAGGAAGGATAGGTAATGAAAAAGTTATGTGTATAGGAAGGGGAAAACAAGAGAAAGAAAGGAAGAGGAGAAAGAGAAAGTAGAGATTCATTAGTATTGTAGAGAATCCTTGAATAAAAAGAAGGAAAAAAAACGTAAAAAAAATTAAATACGGGCAGTTCTATTTTCAACACTCATCATCCAAAGCAACGCAGAGAAATCAAAACGACAATAGAAACAAACAGAAAGGCGTTGAAATGCGATTTTGAGAAGAGAAAAAGTAATAACGAGATTCCAAGTCCTCTCGCAGTGGTCAGCCCAAGTGGACAGCATGGCGGAGAGGCTGTCATTGTACCCAACATGTCATGGCTGCGAGACTAAGGCTCCCTTGATGACTGACATGGGTCTGCGGGTCTGAGAGAGGAGGAAGGAGAGGAAAGAAATGGGGATTAGTCTGGGAGAGAGCGGGGGAGGGGGGGTGGACGGGAGGGGCAAGAGGGAGGGAGTTTAAAGATGGGAGTAGATGCGGAAGGAAGGTGGATGTGTAAGGCGTGAAAGTTGAATAGATATATATATTTTTTTTTAATGGAATATGAAAGACGAAGAAATAACAAAGACGTGCAGTTTTATTGATCAAAAGCAAAAACCATGAAAGCTGAATAAATGTTCTAAAAAAAGCTAAGAACAAGAACGGTAGGTATGTTTGTCATGAAAGCTGAGTAGATATTCTATTTAAAAAAACAATAAAACGAGAACGTGAACGCAATGACAAGACAAAGTTAGACAGATTGGGAACATCCAATCTTGCCAAACAGAGACGGGGTCTTCCCACCCGCGGCCACAGAAACCTGTGTTCGCTGCAATGGTTGTTCCAATACACTCATTGTCCCAATTGTCCAGAGCCGCGGGGTCTGTCGCTCACCATCAGCTGCCGCAGGTACCAAGCTTGTCCATACCGCATCCCACTTCGAGAAAGGCAAAGGGGTAACAATACCGAGCACTGTTGCCAGAAGCTCCAGAGCTTGTAACCCAATCTCTCCCCCACGTCTTGGGTTCCAGGTTTCTGGCTACACTATTTCACGGCCTTTGTTGGTGTATTTATTACTATCAGTTGGGAGGATGTAGTGTTATTCCTTTGTTTAGTAGGACAGGATGTTTGTAAAGACCAGTTTGATTCCTTTATGTTATTTGAGGAAACAAGTATCAAATGTCTATGTTAATCTGTAGCTGCTGCTTCCTGTCTCTATTGTTGTCGATCACGTAGACTGTTACTAAAAATAATTTATTTAAATCGTTGCAAAGTTTGGGAAATATATTCTTGGTTCCTCCTTCTCTTGTATTTTCATTCATCTCTTCGTTATTTAGATTTTGAAGTCAATGACGTTGGCAACTCAGGTGTTTATTTTTTCACTTTTTCCTTTTATTATTCGTGCGATGAAACAGCTGCTTTTTCATATTTGATTGTGTTGGTGTGTTTTCTTTTTGCCTGTATACTATGTGTTTCTTCCCGTGTGTGTGTGTGTGTGTGTGTGTGTGTGTGTGTGTGTGTGTGTGTGTGTGTGTTTGTGTGTGTGTGTGGTTTGTTTTTCTTTGTATCTGTGTCTTTATTAAGATACCGAATATTATTTCAACCTGGATGCATATGATACCTTTGACCATATTACATTGGAATTCACTACAGCTGATTTTGTAAATGGGGTAAGAATCGCCGTGTGAGGCTGTGAAGTTGTGAACACAATTGTACAGTCACTGTCAAAACTCAAGTAAAACATGGTTCGAATTCCACTTCGAACATCCGCTAAAAAACACATGTTTTGCATAGGGTAAGACAGATTCGAAGCTTCAATTTATTGTCTTTTATCACTTTACCTGTGCTTTATAATCTGAATTGCATGAGCGGATTGTATGTATTCATGGGACCTTATGCATGTAGTACCTGTCTCTTGCACGTGATCGCCATTTAGTGTCAGGCATGCATATGCATTTAAAGAAAAAGACTTTGATTTCGTTATTGTTTGCATCTTTGTTATATTGTTTTTCTTTTATAGCCGCGTTTAGTACGTGCGTTTTAGTTTGTTTATATTTTGTCTATATGTTTTACTCATTGATTTATTTTCCCTATGATCTGCAACGAGTAATGGAGACATCATATCAAAACTTGGTGCTGCGATTTCTTTTCGTATTTAATTTCTCTTTAATAAAGGGAAATCCTCAACTATATACATTGTACAAAATACATTTCAGGTTGCTGTTGGATTTCCCGTGTTTGTTGATTTTACTTTGGGTCATACTTATTTCACCAAATCCACTTTGCCTTTAATGTTTAAATTATAGCTTACTAAACTTTAATTCCACTGTCTTTTTAGGTAAATTATCTGTTTACTATTTTATAAATTAGAGCTTTACTATTTTATTAAAGTAGCCGTCGTTTCATCCTCTTAACCTAGAACATATCCATCAGTATGAGACCCCAGGCCGCACCACTATCAGGTCACTCACACCTGGTTTCAAAACCCATGCATCCACGCACCTGCACACACACTACGTTTCGGCACCGTTGCGTCACCCCCAACAGCAAACACACCAACTGACACCATATCCTCAAACCCTCTACATCTTCCCTCTCCTCATATCGATCTGAACGTATCAGAAAGCGAGAAAATTGCCAAGCCTTCCCCCCGAGCCTAACCCGCGGGAATCAAAACCACAAAAACTCTCGGATAACAATTAGGGCCGCGCCCCAACCACATCCTTAAACTAACACCACAATCTCTCTACATCCTACCCCACCAACCACACAAAACTCAACCCTACAAAACCCTGACACAAACCCAACATCCACCTAACCACCTCAATACTATAACCACACTCCACATTCTCCTCCATTCACATCACCCATCTCTCCTACATATCCATCTACCACCTCTCTCCCACTACTCAACTCTCTCTCTCCGTGCACAATAACTACCCCCATCCACCTCCCTCTCTACTCAATCCCCATCCAATACACCAACAACCCCACACAACACTCCCATCTCCATCCTGCTCTACCTCTCTTCTCTCTCTCCTACAACTACACAACACCACACAAACACACACACACACACCACCATACTGTAATGCTCACTACATACCTATAATTATTTGGCACCTAGGTCTGACGCTATGTATCATATGTATATCATAGACATTTATACTACGCATGACCTACTACCATATCTATATCCGATACTACTATCCTACTATATAACTATCATCATATAGCAATCAACTTCATACAAAATACAATATATACACTCACTATATACAACATCATATATATACTATACTTAAATATCATTATACTCCACATCATAACAGCAACAACTCCAATGATGTAAGTCGCCCACCTCGATCTTCCTATGTTCATACCTGTGGCTTGACAACTGGTTTTAAACGATCTGCCGTCGATCTTAGCACACGACCTATCTCATCTCTTGAATTCTAAATATCCATAGAATGAGCCAGCGACGACAAGACGGCAACTTCCAGCAAAGGTCCCAGCCGCCATTTGCCATCGACCCCTCCCCCCTTTGTTTCCCAAGCCACACCTTCACCCCCAATACTGAAACACAGCCCCACCACACGCGTAGAACATCACACAACCGAACCATCAATTCAACCACAACCTGTACGCATACGACCCCAGCCCAACCCCCAAATCTTCCGTCTCTACATAGGCAACAAACCCCGGCACAGGAGGTTTCTATTTATGACATTGTCAGCCGCTGCCCAAGCAGCCCCCACCCACATCGACGCCGCCCACATCAAACACGAGAACTCAGCCAGTCACCTATTCGACCGCCACATCGAATTGTCCTACTGACTCACATGTTTATTTGCAGGAGCCGCTTTAGCGACGCTATCCATACAGTCCTCACCCCACATTGCCCTTTAGCCGCAGGCCTCTTTGGCATAACGCGCTCCTGTGTCGTGTGTGTTGTGCTGTGTGTGTGTGATGTGTGTGTGTGTGTGTGTGTGTTGTGTGTGTGTGTGTGTAGTGCTGTGTGTGTTGTCATCACCTGTGCTGTGATGGTCGTCGTCGAGTGTGTAGTGCTGTCGTTCGATCGGCTAACACACCACACGCAACATCGTTCGTCGCCGATCTGCTGCTCCGACGCACATGCCTGGAGCCTGATAGTCGGAATATCAGCTGTCGAGACCATGTGTGACTCCATGCTTGTTTGAATGTCCTTCTCCTCTGAAACTGTAATTACGTTTGCGCCAGGTAGGATTAGCACTACAACAAAGCGTTGAGAGCGGAAAAAAACCGAACTTACGAGGCATACAAAACTCGTCGGCCCTGCTAAACACGATGGAAAACCAATCAATCGACAGCACCTTACAAAAAGACGTCTTATCTAGAACAACTGCCGAAACACGTGAAAATACTGAATCGACAACTACTCAAGCGAATTGCTATATCTCCGGACAACAAAGGATCAACACCCCATTGACTCAGTACCCGCAGGACTAATCTATACTGCCTAGCTATCACAACTCAGATATCCAGATACAGTCTTATGCTTTTTACGTTAAAGGTAATGCTGTGTAAGTTGGAATCTGCTATACTAGACATATGATACAGTGAAAGGCGGAACACAAACGACGAGAGCAAGAGACGAGAAAGAACACTCAGCGAGAACTAGCGAGAGAGGCAGAGAGAGCAAGAGACGAAAATAAAAGAAAGAATGAAAGAGAGACTAAACATTAAACAAACAAGAAACAACACGAAACTGTAAATGATCCTAATCGGCGCGACAAAAAATTCACCAGGAACGAGAGCAACCCAAAACATCACGCAAACCACCCATCCACCACGCTAACTCGGTTCAATCTTCATTCCTCAAATAACCAACCAATCAACAACTCCTCAATTACAACGATTTCCAATTTCTTTTTTCAGGTAGGCTTCCGAGAAAAAGTTTACGGATTAAGTAGGAAAGCCAAGCATTAGTCAGCATAAAGGTAAATTTAAGTTGTATAAGATTCAGTTTTAGTAGTGTAAGAGTAAGTATTTGTAGTTTAGAAGTAAGTGCAAGTAAATAGAAAATGAATGTACGGTAATTATACTTATATACACATATATAAGTATATATATGTGTATATGCATATATATATATATAATATATATATATATATATATATATATATGTATATGTATATGTATATGTATATAGGTATATATGTGTATATACATACATACATACTATAATATAATATATGTATAATATAATATATATATATATATATATATATATATATATACATATGCATATGCATATACATATACATATATACATCTATACAGTATACATATGAATATACAGACAGAAAAGAGATAGACAATGTTTATATATATATATATATATATATATATATATATATATATATAATATATATACATACACACACACACACACACAACACACACACACACACACACACACACACACACACACACACACACACACACACCACACACATATATATGTATATATATAATATATATATATATATATATTATATATTGTATATATATATATATATATTATATATATATAATATATATGTATATAATGTATATATATATATATTATATATTTATGTATCCTTATGCATGATCGCATATTCATTCTTTCATTACCTGCATATTCCAAATTCTATAGAGAAAACATACAGACACAACAGTTACATAAAGCATGTTCATGAGCTAACCATAACCAAATACACTTAGACAACATGAAGCAATACTCGCCCAATACACTTAAAACTCCTCAGCACATTCTCACACACCATAGACAAGGGTACATTAAGCGTAATTCAGAACACACGCACACATCATATTAACACGAAACATATTCCCGGGTTCTCATAGATGCAACACACACCGCTACATACAGTCAGAATCAGAACATTCACCCACAACATGCAAACCATATACAAAACATTCACCCATAACATACAAAAGCATACACGATACACTCATCCGCGGTATACACCAAGATACACCAATATGAAAAAACAAACACGAAATATTCACCCGCTGCACACACAGCATACAAAACATTCAACCGCTGCATGTCACAATCTACAAAATCCACGCAAAACAGCACACGACACGACATACGAAACATACTCCTAACATTCACTGCAGCATAACCAAACCATACAAAAACATTCACAAAACATTCACCCTCAACATACAGCACACTATACTGGAACATTGACAAAATTTCACCCTGAACATTGTGCAGCATATACCACAACGTTCAAAACCTGAACTAAAATACACTCACAGCATACAGCATACATAAACATTCAAAACCTGAACTAAACATACACACAGCATACGTAACAACATTCAGAACCTGAACTAAACATACACTCACAGTATACACCATGCACCACAACATTCTAATCATGAACTAAACATACACTCACAGCATACAGCATACACCACAACATTCAGAACCTGAACTAAACATACACACAGCATACACCACAACATTCAAAAACATAACTAAACATAACTTACAACATACCTTCAAGATAAACATACACTACACAGATGTATACTACACAAAACATTCAAAACATGAACTAAACGTACACTCACAGTACAGAACTAAACATACACACCAGCATGACATACAAATGATGAACTAAACATACACTCACATCATACAACATACAGAACCTGAACTAAACATACACACAGCATACACCACAACATTCTAATCATGACCTAAACATACACTCACAGCATACAGCATACACCACAACATTCAGAACCTGAACTAAACATACACCCACAGCATACAGCATACACCACAGCATACATACACCACAGCATACAGCAGCAGCATACTCCCGCAGGTGCAGCATACGCCTCAAAATACAGACGAGACTGAAAAGCAACTTATCCAAATTATCCAAAATGATTAAAACAAATGCCAGGCTCTTCCGGTGTAGTTAGCTGGGACTTCCGGTGGCGGAGGCGAGTGTTAGTGACCGCGTGTAGGTGTGCTTGGTTGTTTGTTTGTTTGTGTGTGTTTGTTTATTCGGGTGTTTGTTGTTGTTTATGCGGTTGTTTGTTGTTTATTTGGTTGTTTTGTGTATGTGTTTGTATTGGGTGTTTGTTTGTGCTTGTTTATTGGGGGATTTGTTTGTTTGTTCGAGTGTATGCGGTTATTTATTGGGGGGTTTATTTGGTTGTTTTTGTGTATGTGTTTATTTATTGGGTTTATTTGTTTGTGTATATTTGTTTATTGGTGTGTTTGGTTGGTTATGCATATGTATTATGATTTTTGTTTGTATGTACATGCTTATTGTGGTGTTTGTTTATTTGTCTGTGTATGCGTTTGTTTGTTTGTGTGTTTATTTGTGCTTGTATTATGTGTTGTGCATAATAGGTAAGTATCTTGTATTTGTGTTTGTCTGACTATATCTGTGTATACATGTATTTTGTGTCTGTGTATTTGTGTCCGTGTATATTTACGTATACATGTATGTATGTATGTATGTATGTATGTATGTATATACGCGTATGTGAGTGAGATTATTCATTAAATTATTTACGAGATTACTTCCCACAATAACCCCTTCCTAATCCCATTGTTCATTTTGACGGCCCCCTTTCAGAATTAAGAGGGTCGTTAAAGGTTTCACAATGAACCTGAAGGGGCTTTGCGCTTTTTAGTGTGTGTGTATATCCGACTTCCCAAGTATGACTTATTAAGAGAGGAAGAGAGGGGGGGAGGAGGAGAGGGGGAGAAGGAGTGGGGGAGAGAGGGGGAGAGGGGGAGAGGGAGAGGGAGAGGGGTACGGGGAGGGGGAGAGAAAGGGAGAGAGAGAGAGAGCGACTGACAGACAGACAGACAGACAGATAGACACACTGACAGAACAGCTGACATCAGGTAAAAGGACAGTCAGTCAAAGGGGGAGAGTGAGAGAGGTAGAGAGAGAGTGTGAGAGAGAAAGAGAGAGAGAGAAAGGGAGAGAGAGAGAGGGAGAGAGAGAAAGGGACAGAGCGAGAAAGAGCGACTGACAGACAGACAGTCAGACAGACAGACAAACAGACACACTGACAGAACAGCTGGCATCAGGTAAAAGGACAGTCAGAAACACACAGTCAGAAAGAGAAAGAGAAGTAGTGAACTTTAGGAACATTTTACACCATTAGTATGCAAAATTATTTCAGGGACATTCATTAACATCATCGTCATCACCATTATTGTTGTCTCTGTATTATCAATATCAATGTTACTGTCACCATCGCTATTCTCACTAAAAAAAATCATTAGTCATAGGTATCATCACACCTATCAACATTATTATGATGCTTTAATTCTTCCTTTCGTATCTCTACGTATATAGTTAACCAAAATGAACCGTTTAATTGTCTTTCATGTTCTTAAAATAGCCACTCACGTTTATCTCACCTTTGATATTCACGCTTTGGTTCTGCCTTGCATGTCTCTCTCTCTCTCTCTCTCTCTCTCTCTCTCTCTCTCTCTC
>NW_020870048.1:1477983-1480483 GCF_003789085.1 Penaeus vannamei
ATCAAAAAAATGAATTATGAGGAACAGAAAAAAAGAATAAAATTCAAACGTCCAAAGTATGTGAATAGAATAGATGAAAAATTATTCAGTGATTTCATGAAAAAAAGAAAACAGCAAAATCATAAAACAGAAAAGAAATACTATAAAAGAAAAAGAAGATTAACACGCAGACAGACGCAAGGTAACTGGACCTGCAGCTTCGTAAACACTTTACAATTTCTCCAGACACCGTGCGAGGATCCACCACTTACGGAGTATGTCCACTTTACCCGCCTAATTCCGTCTCTTCGTAAACTCTAATGTGGAAGAAAGGACGATAAAAAACCTTGTAAATGCAGGTTAAAAGAGACGTGAATTGTTCTGATAAATGGGCAAGATATAAAGAAAAAGAACTCAGATTTAAGAGTATTTTTTGATATGTGTAAAGAATTGTCAAGATTTTGCAGTGAGGTAAGCGATTCTAGATTGGATAGTCAAAAGCGAGAAGCAAGAATGGTAGTGAAAAAAGAGAGGGAAAAAATTGTTCCCCCTCACTTCTTTTTCTCTCCAACTTTTTTTCTTTCTTTTTTTGTAGATGCCCTTCCTCTCTCTCCATTTTCTTCCACTCTTTCTTTTCATATGTCCCTTCTCACTCCCTCTCTCCACCCTGTCCTCCCTCCCTCCGTCATCTCTCTCTCTCTCTCTCTCTCTCTCTATCTCTCTCTCTCCTCTCTCTCTCTCTCTCTCTCTCTCTCTCTCTCTCTCTCTCTCCTCTCTACTTCTCCCTCTCCCTCCCTCCCTCCCTCCCTCCCTCCCTCCCTCCCTCCCTCTCTTCCCTATCCCTCCCCCTTCCTCCTCATTCCTTTTCCTTCCCGCTCCCTCTTCACTTGGGCCAATTCCACTCGCTTTATCCCCGACAACAGGGAAATTAGAGGCTCCTTGAATCGAGCAAGGGAAGTCCCTGGAATCAGAAGTCGACAGAGACCAGAGGATCAGCTGAGATTATTTACGGAGGAATCACCATAGCAACTGATGCTGAGGACGGGGACTGGCACTAAGAGAGAGTGAAAGGGATAAGGAGAACAGAGGAAAAGAGAGGAGTGGGGGTGGGGTGGAAAAGGGGAGGGTCAGGGGGGAAAGGATTGAGGTTGGGGGAGAGAAGAGAGAGGTGTGAGAGGTAAGGAGTGAAGGAGAGGAAGACGAATATGAGAGGAAAACGGATAGGGAAGAGACTTCATGAGGTAGGAAGAGGGAGTAATACGTACACGCACGCACGCACGCACGCACACACACACACACACACACACACACACACACACACACACACACACACACACACACACACACACACACACACACACACACACACACACACACACACACACACACACACACACACACACCACACAGAGAGATGCGCGTAGCACTGGTAATTAAGATATCACGAAGGTAATAAAACAATAAATCCTGATACATAAACCAACATAATAAACCAACACTAAACATACGACTGAACACAATATGTCAAATACATAAACCAAAAAAATGGCAGCTGTCAGCATACATATTTCCGCGTAGTAGAATATTCATTCTTTCCGCACAGTCGGGCTCAGCCTTACTTCCGAATTAAAAATGAAAATGCTTACGTAAATAAAAGTGTTGCAGGAACGCAGCTCTTTTGTTTTCGCGATGCCGTTGTGATTGTAAATGATTTATGGCAATCTAACGGCGTCTTCTGTTGTGGTTGTCTGGTTATGGTAGTGGATGGTTAGTGAAAAAAAAATATTTTGATGACCGCGACGATGGTTAGCGATGATTGGTGATTGCCCAATTAGAGACGTGAAAATCGTTAATGGTAATTGCTAGATAAATTATGGCATGGGCAGTTAGCCTGGAATAATCATGGTACAAGATCATCGAACACAACGATAAGGACAGCGATGATTATGATGTTAATTAATGGGAGGAACTGTGAGATGTGAACTGCTGAAATTGGTACCATAAAAAGGTAAATTTTTATAATGAATTGTAGTCATGAAGTGCAGTTTTATGAGTCCCGTGAAGCATATGCAAGAAATGCCTTCAAAAACATCCAAAGCGTTAATGGCCAAGTAAATAGGATTAGTATTAACAGCGCCATAAATGTTAATCATATCAACTAACATATCGGTAGTAAGTGGCCCTCAAGTGGCCAGCAAACACCAAAAGATTATCCAATTATAGGATACAACAACATACTGTGTTGTTGATCATCAGCATGCGTGTTACATTGTCATAACCCTGCGGTCGCTTGATTTACACCCACGCGTGAACACTTTCCGCAAACACCGTTACGAGGGTTATTATGTTTTTTACGTTGTCATCCTATATGGAGTTTCATTATTAAATTAGAGAGCTGTCTATGACTTTTTTTTATTTTCTCTGTTTTTTTATATCCAGTTTCAGCGATTAAAAAAAAATCAGCTTTATTGCTTCTGAAGGTCTGTGCATGTATTCTCGCTCTCTCTATCTATCTATCCAT
>NW_020870048.1:1492983-1495483 GCF_003789085.1 Penaeus vannamei
TTTCGGAAATTCCAGTATGCTCTAGAAGGATTTGCGTAACTGTCGATAAATATTTATATTTCATCAGATTTATATTCATGAGGGTCAGGATGTATCCTTTTAGTGTGTGTATGTGTGGTTTTGTGTTATTGTGAGTATGAGTGTGTGAGTTTGGGTATAAGTATGGTTATGAAGTAATGTGGTGGAGTGTATGTGTGCGTTGTTAGTCGCTGAGTATGGGAGTGCGTTGAGTGTGAGTATGCAGTGGCGTGAGTGTTGTGAGTATGATGTGCGTGAGTGTGAGTATGAGTGCGTGAAGTTGTGAGTGAGTGCTGTGGTGTGAGTAATGAGTGGTGAGTGTGAGTGGTGCGTGAGTTGTGAGTTGAGTGCGTTGAGTGTTGAGTATGAGTCGCGTGAGTGTTGAGTATGTTAAGTGCGTGAGAGTGTTGAAGTATGAGTTGCGTGAGTGTGAGTATTGAGTTGCTGTTGGAGTGTGTTAGTATGAGTTGCGTGAGTGTTTGAGTTCATGAATATATGTGTCGTTAGCTGTTGTTTTTTTCTTTGAGTTATGAAGATGCGTGCAGTGGTTGAGTATGTATGTGCGTAGTGTGGAGTATGAGTGCGTGAGTGTTGGTATGTAGTGGTTTGAGTGTGAGTATGAGTGCGTGAGTGTTGAGGAGTGCGTGAAGTGTGAGTATGAGTGCGTGAGTGTGAGTATCGAGTGCGTGAGTGTGAGTATCGAAGTGCGTGAGTGTGAGTTGATAGTGCGTGAGTGTTGAGTTATGAGTGCGTGAGTGTGAGTTAATGTGCGTTGAGTGTGAGTGAGTGCGTGAGTGTGAGTATGAGTGCGTGAGTGGTGTGATAATGATAGTGTGTTGAGTTGTGAGTTTAGTGCGTGCGTGAGTATGAGTGCGGTGAGTATGAGTGCGTGAGTGTGAGTATGAGTGCGTGAGTGTGAGTATGAGTGCGTGAGTGTAGTATGTAGTGCGTGAGTGTGAGTATGAGTTGCGTGAGTGTGAGTATGAGTGCGTGGAGTGTGAGTATGAGTGCGTGATGTGTGAGTATGAGTGCGTGAGTGTTGAGTATTGAGTGCGGTGGTGTGTTGAGTATGAGTGCGTGAGTGTGAGTATGAGTGCGTGAGTGTGAGTGACGTATGAGAGTGCGTGAGTGTGATTATGAGTGCGAGTGCGTGAGTGTGATTATGGAAGTGCGTGAGTGTGATGAGTGCGTGAGTGTGAGTATGAGTGCGTGAGTGTGAGTATGAGTGCGTGAGTGTGAGTATGAGTGCGTGAGTGTGAGTATGAGTGCGTGAGTGTGAGTATGAGTGCGTGAGTGTGTGAGTATGAGTGGGTGAGTGTGAGTATTGAGTGCTGTGAGTGTGAGTATGAGTGCGTGAGTGTGAGTTATGAGTGCGTGAGTGTGAGTATGAGTGCGTGAGTGTGAGTAAGAGTGCGTGAGTGTGGTATGAGTGCGTGAGTGTGAGTATGAGTGCGTGAGTTGCGGGAGTATGAGTGCGTGGAGTGGAGTATGAGTGCGTGAGTGTGAGTATGAGTGCGTGAGTGCGAGTGTGAGTATGAGTGCGTGAGTGCGAGTATGAGTGCGTGAGTGCGAGTATGCAGTGCGTGAAGTGGGTTATGAGTGCGTGAGTGCGAGTATGAGTGCGTGAGTGCGAGTATGAGTGCGAGTGCGTGAGTGCGAGTATGAGTGCGTGAGTGCGGTATGAGTGCGTGAGTGCGAGTATGAGTGCGTGAGTGCGAGTATATGAGTGAGTGGCGAGTAACTGAGTGCGTGAGTGGAGTGAGTGCGTGAGTGGCGAGTATGAGTGCGTGAGTGCGAGTATTGAGTGCGTGAGTGCGAGTATGAGTGCGTGCGAGTATGAGTGCGAGTATGAGTGCGTGAATGTGCGAGTATGAAGTGCGAGGCGAGTATGAGTTGCGTGAGTGCGAGTATGAGTTGCGTGAGTGGCGAGTATTTGAGTCGCGTGAGTGTCGAGTATGAGTGGTGAGTGCGAGTATGAGTGCGTGGTGGAGTATGAGTGCGAGTATGACTACGTGAGTGCGAGTATGAGTGCGTGAGTGCGAGTATGGTGCGTGAGTGCGAGTATGAGTGCGTGAGTGCGAGTATGGTGCGTGAGTGCGAGTATGATGTGCGTGAGTGTCTGCAGTATGAGTGCGTGAGTGCGAGTATGAGTGCGTGAGTGCCGTGAGTGCGAGTATGAGTGCGTGCGATGAGTGAGTGAGTGCGAGTATGCGAGTGGATGAGTGCGTGAGTGAGTGCGAGTATGAGTGCGTGAGTGCGAGTATGAGTGCGTGAGTGCGAGTATGAGTGCGTGAGTGCGAGTATGAGTGCGTGAGTGTGTGAGTGAGTGTGTGAGTGTGTGAGTTGCGTGAGTGTGAGTGTGAGTGCGTGAGTGTGAGTGCGAGAGATGTGAGTGTGAGGTGAGTGTGAGTGTGAAGTGTGCGTGAGTGTGAGTGTGAGTATGAGTGCGTGAGTGTGAGTGAGTGTTTGATGTGTGAGTATG
>NW_020870048.1:1515483-1520516 GCF_003789085.1 Penaeus vannamei
GGGCGGATCCCTAACACGTGACCGACCAATAGGCGCAGCGCAAAGGTTGTTGTTGTTTATGTTAAGAAGCAAAATAGTGATACGTATCCTTTTTCCCTGTCCTTGCATGGCTTTTAAATATTTTTCTTCTTTGTAGACATCGTTATTTATATGCTGTATGTCGCTGGCTCTGGGACTGGCTCGCCCCGCGGCGTAGTAATCGTAGGAAGGCTTTCATTTGGGAAAATAAATGATACAGCGCGAAACCATTAACGGCAGATCAATACCACCGCGTACCTTAACCTTTGCCTTGTATAGCTTGCGAACATTTTCAAGGTTGCTGTTCTGTGCTTTTTTGCGTATATTGCACTGCGTATTTCGATCAATGTTTTTATGAATATTTTTATTACAAAATTTTAAGACTGGGAATAGCTTAATGAATAGATTCGCTAATATAGGAGACTATTTGAAAAAATGTCCGTTTTCTGAGTTTGATGAGTTTTATGGATCAGGCGTTAAAAGATGGTTTTAAGTAAATATTAAGAATAATCATGCATAAACTTTCATGATTTTGAATGCACGTAACGTCACTTAAATAATTGCAGTATCCACAGTGTCTCACACAGACTTTAATGAACATGTGGCAGTCTACACGCATTAGCAATACTCGCACACCCTCCCTGACTAACTAACTTACTTGACCTCTAGTGCGCACATCAAACTATTAGACAACAGTTGGAACAGAATAAACATGATGCCCAGCACCTCCCAGCATCCGCGGAGCCACCTGTTCCATCTGCGGCCAGAGGGCTCACTCTACCTGTTGAACGTTTGCGAGCAAGAAGGGCGCACCATCCGCTTTACAAATTGTCAGGCCGTTTTGTTCCCAGCACAGGCAAAAAAATGCGTTTTAAGAAATAAAGAAAATGAAAACGAGGACACTTCAGAACGGGAGGAAGAGAAAGAGGAGAAAAGGAGGTAGAAAGAAAGGAGAGGAAAAGAAATGAGAATGCGTTGTCAAATAGCCTCCGTCCGGGTCGGTTAATGGCGCGTCTGGACGTGACTCTGTTATTAGGGAGAGAGGGAATTTGTCTGCCCTTCGGTCTTCCTTCTTTTGGTGTCGATTCTTTTAGGTTTCTTTTTGTATTTTCGTGTGTTGCTTCTTCTCAATCTTTTCCTATCTTCGTCTTTCTTTTGTAGAATGAATTAACCTTTATGAAAGCTTTTTTGACAAGCATTATGCAACTGAACTAGCTTGTTATTCGAAAATAACAATTTGAGAACTGCTTTGTACTATTCCTTGTTTTATCGCAGTGTATCTAAAATCAGCAAAGTAACATATATCAAAAGCAGGAACACGTTGCAACATGGCTAAATGTAATCTCCATATGATACCCAAAATTACCTTATGCAAGATTTTATGCAGAACATTTTATTTTTACCATATTATCTTAAGCAGAGCACTTTTTTAAAACTGAAATTCTTCCAAGCTTAAAGTCCTACTCCTTGCGCCGAGCCAAGCTACTTCACCGGTTGTTAAACTCCTCAAGGAAGGGGAAATCTTCAAATCTCCGAGGGAATTACGCTTCTTGGGAGATCTTATCAAAAGTTTTGAGGATTTTTTTTATTCTGTTTTATTAACGTTTTGTTATTATCGTTATGGTTTTAACGCGCGAACGTGGTCATATTCACGCACGCATGAACACACGCAAAAAAAACTATTTTCTCTTCTCCCTCTATTCTCTCTCTCTCTCTCTCTTCTCTCTCTCTCTCTCTCTCTCTCCTCTCTCTCTCTCTCTCTCTCTCTCTCTCTCTCTCTCTCTCTCTCTCTCTCTCTCTCTCTCTCTCTCTCTCTCTCTGTATATATATAATACTCACGCGTCGTCTAAACTGCTCAGAGCATACCTACTAAAAAAGAATAAAAATTGTGTACCTTCAGATAGCAGCCAGTCTGGGCAAGTGCCAGCACCCTGACCTTTGTTTTTTGGAGATCCCTCCCGGAGGATGAGGAAATAAAAGTGA
This sequence comes from Penaeus vannamei, assembly GCF_003789085.1. NCBI lineage: Eukaryota > Metazoa > Arthropoda > Malacostraca > Decapoda > Penaeidae > Penaeus > Penaeus vannamei. Next base: position 1,517,485 of record NW_020870048.1, read on the forward strand.
ATTATGGAGAAGGGGAGGGAGGGGGGAGGGGGAGGGGGAGTGGAAATTTACTGGGGTAGGGCGGAGTCGGCTTTGCTTCAGTTCTTTTTTTTTTCTTTTCTTTTTTTTCTTTCTCATTATTATCTTTACTTTCGGCTTCCTTTGGTTCCATTTTGTGCCATTTTTAGATGCAGTGTTGGAGAATGTTTAATAAAATTTCAGAATTCAGCAGCGAAGCGATATTGCAAAGAGCATACACTGCATTGGTGCACTTTGCTTTACGAAGTAGAAGAGACAGAGTCACACACACACACACACACACACACACACACACCACACACACACACACACACACACACACACACACACACACACACACACACACACACACACACACACACAACACGCACGCAACACACGGCACGCAAACAACACCACACAAACAAACACACAAACTAGGTAGGCTGCTAAAGGGCCCAAACCCCCAGCGGAGAAGGACGGGAATCTAGGGGAACCACACCGTCCTGTTCCGACCACTCCCTACCCCCCCCCATCCTCTTTCATTCTCCTCTACCCTCCCTCCGTCTCCCTCTTCCTCCCGCCTCCTCGGCCTGTCCCCTCTGCTCCTTCTCCTCTTCTCCTCCTTCAGGATCCCTCTATCTCCCCCTTTCCCTTTCTCCTTCCCCCTTCCTCCCTCATCTCCCTTGTCCTACCACCACGTCCCTCTGCTTCCTTCTCCCGTTATCCTCCCTCCTTCCCCTCTCCCTCTCTCCTTCCCTTTCCCCTCCTCTCCCTGTCCTTACCACCAGACCCCTCTGCTCCTTCTCCCGTTATCCTCCCTCCCTCTCCCTCTCTCCTTCCCCCCCCTCCTCTCCCTGTCGTACCACCACGACCCCTCTGCTCCTTCTCCCGTTATTCTCCCTCCTCCCCCTCTCCCTCTTCCTTTCCCCTCTCTCCTCCTCTCCCTGTCCTTACCACCACGCCCCCTCTGCTCCTTCTCCCGTTATCCTCCCTCCTTCCCCTCTCCCTCTCTCCTTCCCCTCCCCCTCTCCTTCTCTCTGTCCTTACCACCACGACCCCCTCTGCTCCTTCCCCGTCTTCTCCCCCTCCCCCTCTCCCTCTCTCACTTCCCCCTTTCCCCCCTCCTGCTTCCCCTCAAAAAAACATTACACACACACCAAACACACACACCAATGAACCACTGCGACTCAACTAAAATAACAACACACACCGTGTATACCTCAAACACACTACTACCACAACACAAGATAACTAAACCCTCACTCTAACAAATCACAACGATGACTAAACACGAAGCACCTTTCCCCCCTTCCCCCTCCCCTGTACCCCATGATACAAAAACCACACCTATCACACCCCTCGCATAAACAACACTCCCTGTCAGAAAAAAAAAAACTTCAAAAAACACACAAAACAAACAACAAAACAAAGACAAAACAAAACCCATACCTCAATACGAACTAGGCCTCCCGTTAAACAATACACAGCAAAACTTCCACCCCTCCCCCTCCTCCCCTCTCTCCTTTTCCCCTTGCCCCACCTATACCAACCTGTACCACGCACCACGACCAACTCACTGAACAATTGGACATTTCTCGAGAATGTATACGTGGAGCCCTATGCTTCTAATATGATTCTCTCCTACAAAAAGGACGTCTTACGTCCCTCTCCGTCGTCTGGACCATCGGCCTCGTCGAGCAACGAGTTATCTATTTTAGATCTCTCTATCATACAAAACGACAATCTCACTCTGCATGCTCATCTCTGCTCTCTCCTCGTCTCTCATCATCTCTCTCTCTCTCTCTCTCTCTCTCCTGCTCATAACTCTCTCCTCCGACTCTACTCGTCATCTCTCTCATCCCTCTCCCACGATCATCCAAGCAATAACCCTATTCCTTCTCTCTCTACTCTCATACTCTCTCCCTCTGCCACTCTGACCTCTCCCCTCCCTCTCCCATATCTCCCTTCCCTCCTCCCCTCTACCCTCTCCCTCCTCTACCTCTCGCAATGCTCCCATCTCCCTCAAAATGCTCTTCTCATCGAATCCTCATTCTCTCTCCTCAGTCTCACTCTCTCTCTCATACAAACCCTCTCTCCGACTATAAGTCTCCCTTCCCTCCCCCTGACTCCCTTCCTCCCTGTCTAACCTTCCTCTCTCCCTCTTCCTCTCCTTTCCTCCCTTCTTCCTCTCTCTTCATCCCATCTTTCCTCTAACTCTTTCTACCCTCTTTCCTCTCTCGTCTCTTCTCCTCCCTCTTCCTCTTCACTCTATACCCCCCCCCATCTCTCTCATACGCTCTCTCTCATCTCTCTCTCTCCTCTCTCTTCTCTCATCTCTCTCTCAATCTCTCTCTCTCTCTCTCTCTCTCTCTCTCTCTACTCTCTCATCTCTAATCTATCTATCTATCTAATCCTATCATCTATCTCACTCTCTCTCTCTCTCTCACGTACCCATTATTCTTCATTTTTTTCCAAATTCACTGGAGACTTTGATCTCCTCTCTTTTCTCTCGCTCTTCCAGGTACAGCAAAACATGTCAGCTTTCCCAATGTTTTCGTCATTTCCAATATATTTTCACACCAGATCCACGCCTCGGTCGTCCATAAACCAAATGACCGCAGCAGTAAACTTTGCCCCACATTCTCTTTCTCCTCTTAAGTAAAATCCTCGTTGGTCCAATATTGGTGTTTACATCAGCCTGAAACTTGTTCAATACCTGTTTCTGTAATGCCTCGAGTCAGTGTGCTAGAGGGGGGAAAGGGGGAAGGGAGGAAAGTGGAAGGAAGAAGGGGGGAGAAGAAAGAGGGTAAAGGGGTAACCATAAGCAGTTCATGTTGATTTTCCTTTGTTCCCACTCTTTAGAAGTGAAAGGGGAAAGGGGAGGGACGTGAATAAGAAATGAGGAGAAATTAGTATTTCTTTTATTTTCATTTTATTTTCCTTCTGTTATGCGTCTCGGCTCTCCTGCGTATTATGTCGTCCTCTTTTCCTTTTGCTCACGTGTTACCCCCTTTCTATCCCATTATCAAACT
>NW_020870048.1:1529139-1531639 GCF_003789085.1 Penaeus vannamei
AAGATAACGAAATTATGTTTATAAACTAAGACTCACTATACATAACCGTTACATTTGCTACAGCATGATGATAAAAGTTTCAACATAGTGTTAAAGATAATCAAGAAAAAAATCTAATCAAGTAAATCTAATCAAGAAAATTAATGAAAAATAAGAATAAAAAGATCGACATACAGACAATGAAATGAAAATAAAGATTAAGAAATTAATAGCATAGACGAGTAGTGACGACCCCTTCTCCTCACCTCCAGCGGATAAATTACTCAAGGAGAAGCAGTACTTCCGGGATGGACGTTTGGACAGGGACGGGCTGGTCGCGTTCATCAAGGAGGTGAAGAACTACCCCGGACTCACTGACGAGGATGCTGCTGTGTTGGCTGCCTCCAAGTAGGTTGAGTTTGTGAACTTTTTTTTTCTTTTCTTTTTATTTTTCTCTTGATTTGTTTGTCTTTCTGCCTTCTTTCTTTTTCACTTTTTGTTTGTCTGCCTTTCGGTGACTCTATTCTCTATTTCTATCTCAATTTCTCTTCTCTCTCTCCTCTCCTCTCATTTCCCCTCCTTTCCCCTCCTCTCCTCTCCCTTTCCCCTAATCTAACCAAAAAGTGACCACAGCCACACTCCGACGCATGCCTTCGCATCCTCTAACTTTTGCCCCAATGTTTTCAAGGCTCGTGGAATCCCAGAGCCACTCGAGGATGTGGTACCGCGTCGGTGCTGTGAGAAACATGACAGGTGGCCGGAAGACGCAGCCCCAACTCTCGACGAAGCTGAAGGAGGTAAGTTCGTTTGTCCTTTTTTCTCCCCGGTGTTTGTTTACTTTTTAGGGGTATCTTTTTTATTTTCTTGGGTCGTGAAGGGAGGTTAGATTGGGATAACATGATATATTTCGTTACATTTCTTATGTGAGACTAAGATACCTTTCCTTGGTTGTAGTTAATCATGAAGGCGGTGGCTTGCAGATATGTACATGGATTGCGTCGAATTCATATGAATATGAGCATATTGGCTTTTATGAGGCTGCTCAAGCTCCTAGTTTAGTAGAGAAATAGAAGAGAACCAGGGAGAAAGAGAGAGGAAATGGAAATAGATATTTAGGGAAGAGAGGTGAGATGAAAGGGGAAGGATATATATATATATATATATATATATATATATATATATATATAGATAGAGATAGAGATAGAGATAGAGATAGAGATAGAGATAGAGATAGAGATAGAGATAGAGATAGAGATAGAGATAGAGATAGAGATAGAGAGATAGAGATAGAGAGAGATAGAGATAGAGATAGAGAGAGATAGAGAGAGAGAGAGGAGATAGAGAGAGGAGATAGAGAGATAGAGAGAGATAGAGATAGCAGAGAGAGAGAGAAGAGAGAGAGAGAGAGAGAGAGAGAGAGAGAGAGAGAGGGGGGCAACGGAGACAGACGGGAAATGCCAAACACAGAGACAATGATAAGTGGGTTGGAAGGAAAGAGAACAGAAAAAATAGAGAGAGGAGTCATTAGAGAAAAGATTGAGAACTAGAGAGGAGTTAGAGAGAAAAAAACTGAGGAAAAAGTGGAAGTAACCAGAAATTAGTGTAAATATCAAGACAAAATTCATGTACAATCTACAAGTCCTCCCAATGCCCTGATATCTTGGGATCATAGAGGTACAACGCACGACAAACTAACAGGGGCTGATTAGTTAATGAGCTGCCTTTGTAACTTTCTTGGGGAGAGGGGAACTCGGGTAGTGTAGTTTGAAGCACTGGAGTGTAGCAGCAGCTTCAAAGGCTTTTGAGCATGAGTACTAACACATGCTAATATCTTTTCTTTTCTTCATTTGATAAGGGTGTTGCATTATGTAATTCAGTGTACGGTTACATATTGAAGTTTGGTGGGACTGACTAATGGTGTTTATATATATATATATATATATATATATATATATATATATATATATATATATATATATATATATATATATATATATATATATATGTACCTTAAAAATGTTAACTTTTATAACCCGCTTTTTCCTTTGGAGAGTAAAGAGGAAAACTACAAATGGTTACTGTGGTCACTGCCTCTCCTTATTACGTATGCATGTTAGTTGTCGACAATTATCCTGTGGTTGGTATATTGTTTTACCACAGGGAGTTACACAGCCTGAGGTGTTCAGGAGTGAAGAGATTATGAACCATTCAATTTTGATAAGGGAAATCACAATATAATCATGTCTCGAAAACCAACAACTTCAGAAATTGTTTTGCCTTTCTACTAAACTATGGATTTTTTTCAAGTATATTTAATAATTATCACTGCAATCTTTTATGCTTCCTGCTTTCTATCTTTAGAAGCATTAGTAGATTGACAAGCCATAAAGCCAGGAAAGCAGTCATGTTCCGTTACGCTAGTTTTTTTCTGCCCTTGTATTAATTAATTTTCAATTAATTCAGTTCTGAAGATTAATATAATCCTTTTATAGAAACTGTTTTATGCATATACATTACATAT
>NW_020870048.1:1536639-1541639 GCF_003789085.1 Penaeus vannamei
TATTATTACAGATGTTAACATTGTTATTATTTCAACTATGACAATGCCAACAACAACAATAATGGTAAAAGTGACTGATAATGAGAGCAATAACGGTCGTACCGTAATTACTAGTATTAAGAGTATTATCATTGACGTTTTTATTATCATTATCATTAGTCATTATTTTCATTATGATCATTACTATTCTGATCATCATCATCCTCATTATTATTATCATTATCATCATCATCACCACCTTAATCATTATTATCATTACAATATTATTATCATTATTATTATTATTATTATTATTTTTTTTTATTGTTGTCATTATCATTACTATTATTACTCTTCCCATTGCATTATTATCATCACTATTATGAGTACTACTGTTATCAGTATTAGTATGATTTACTAGTCCTATAAATGAATAAAGATAATAGCATTATTATTAATTGTATATGAATATTGCATTATCGTTATTGTATGTGCAATTTTAGTATTGGTGATATTATTTCTATTATTATTGTTGTTGTTGCTGTTGTTGTTATCATTAAGTCCTGTCTTTCACCTTACTTACTGAATATACTCAGGCGACGCCCTTACCTTAGAGACTATTTTTTGTGAAGTGGAATTTACTTTTTTGTCCTACTTTTTATGGTAGATGAAACAGCCACAACACGAAAATGATCAATCGTGACGTTTCGAATCCCACGAAACTAGAAATTAAATGCTTCGTCAGATGATTATTCAAAATCAGCCAGAAATGTCATTATTTACTTTCCTTTTCTCATTGAGGCTGATGCTTGTATTCCCATTTTATCAATGTAAAAATGTTTATTAAATTTCTTTCGGTGTATTCTTATTAGAAAATTTTCGTAGGCAGAAAAAAATCAAAGCTAGTGCTCAGGCCGATAAAAAAAATCCCGGTTTCTCAACAGAACTTTTTCAAAATTCAAATGCAGCACGTGATTTTTTTTTTATTATTATTATTATTATTGTTGCATCGAGGCCAAATAAGATTACTTTCTTATAGGCAATGTCAATAAAATGGATAATTCTGTATGTACGAAAAGGTAATTTTCAATGAAAATAAAGGTAATGATTGGTGGATAAATCGTGCATTTGAGTTTTTGCTAGTTTTACAGCTCGAGGACAGCTTCCATCATTAGTGACACCTCAGGGCAAGACCCACTGGTGCCACAGGTACATATTTTCCATTTTAGTGACTAACAAAGATCGAAAGGTAAACTGAAACAAGTGATGCAGTTCGGACAGATATACTTTTAAAGCTCTAAGTGGCGGCGCTTTGGTTGTTTACAAACGGGCTGCGAAGCGAACTACCTTCAACCCCCCTTCTCTTCGCCACGCAAGGCTTCGTTTTGTTGTCAGGTCGACCGTTCACATGATTTGGCGCGAAGACATTTTGCGAACGGCGGGCTATTTTGGCGCAATTTTGTCGAACATTTTGGAAATTTAAAAAATATTAATACATAAAATTCGATGCGGCGGCAATTTTCAGATGCGGGCGCTGATGAGAAACCGGATTTTTTTTTTTTTTTTTTAGGCCTAAACTGGTGTGCGGTTTGCTGCTTGGTGTCAATAATATTTGCTGGATTTTTTATCGCTTTTGTTGTTCGTGTGATTTTTTTTTCTTTTGCTTTGATATTGTCATGCTTTATTTATTTAAAATAATTGTGCTCTTTGCCATTATCAATAAGTGTTTAAGTGACGGCCATTGATGTTGTAATGAATGCTATTATATTCATTATACCTAATACCATCTTTATTGTGTTCAGAGTAAGGTAGACGGTAAATTATGTAAATAACTCCTTTGGATATTGGATGTTTTCCCATTGACTGCTTTTATAAACCATATGAACTCCCACTTTTGTATATATGTGTAATGACATTGATTTCTCTTTTTTCGAAACGTTTGTATTACATGTTTCTAACTTCTCTTTATGTACAATTGTCATGAACTTGAAGGCTTCAACGCATGTAACCCATGGATGTACTTTGTAGGTCAGAGGTGATAAAAAAGAATGTCTTCTATTTCCGAAGTAAAGTTTTGTATCAGACATGCATCGTTGGAATGTTTAGGTGTGTTGCATCGCGAAAGTTATTTTATAAGGAATGTTCCTTCTTTTAATTGCTTATGGGTCATGTCATTTTTTTAAACATTTTTGCATACAGAATCTGATGGTTTTTATATATGCATTAGGATTTTAAAACATTTGAGGTTCTTTTTATACTTCAGTGAACATGTGTATGAAAATAAATCCTTTTTCTGCAATATTGAAATGGGAAGTCTTTATCTTTACCAATCTTGCAATGCTGAAATTAAGTAGTTTTTTTTCTAAAGCATGCAACTCGGTATATATTCTGATAAATAACTATTTTGCTCAACGTTGTGTAATATATTTTAAGATATGTTCCCATTTTTTTACATGCCACAGAAATATTAAATTCAGTTGGAAATACTTTGCACATACCAACTTTACAGTGACAGAGTTACAAACATTTGGGAGGAGTGGTGCAGTAATACTAGGGATATCCACTGCAACTTCATTTTACTCGCAGTAGTGTAGTTTATAACTTCTTTCCTTAAATCATGCGTGAACTGATAATTATGTCATAACCAAAGAACTTAGCTCTATAAAGTTTTAATTATATTGACGGAGTGACGAGGGTGGTACACTATATCTGATACATAAATTTTGATTATGAGAAGTAACTTCATGATGGCGCAAAGATTTGTTAAACATATAATTCTGCCAGTAATTCAATAGGTCATTTCAAATTTTATTTATATTGAAATTACTAATGAAAATGTACATAGTAATGCTCGTGTAGTGAACAGTCTTCCAAACTGTGTAAACAGAGAAAATTGTATGTGACAGGCATTAGTCTTAATCCAACGTGTGTATAACCTGTATACTCAACGCTTCCTCTGGCACCTGTCCAGTGTCTAGTACTCTCTTCACTGTCATCTCACTCACTGCACGAAGAGTGAAAAATGCAGTTTCTGTGTAATATATTTCTTCATTTCTTTTAGCACTGTAATAGTCTGTAGGAAGTATTTGGAGAATTAACAATAATTATAATTGTAATGGTCTGTATGAAGTATTAATTTGCAGAATTAACAAAAAATTAACTGATTCTGTTATGATAAGATTAATTCAATTCATATATTACCATGGAAACGCATCTTTCTCACTAGCAAGTGCTTCTTGACTCCTATAACACATGACACTTTTCTTGCAATCTAATGATATCAATACACTTTTAAAATGTTCTTAGCTATAATTTTGTTACTGTATTTGTTACACATTTGTCCTGGTTGTGCTGTATTATGATGCTTAAAATTATGTTATGTATTCTAAAGACATCAGCTGTGACATGCATTCACCAGAGTGTATGAAATCAATCACTGCTGTATGTGAGACTGAATGTGAGAACACTTCAACCTTCATTTACAGGGTGTTGACAAATACCTGCATAGTGTAAGTATGGACTGCGTCACCCTGGTTGTCTTGACATCGCTCCAGATCTGCCACTTGTTGCAGAATTATAGGCAATAGATGATAGATGCCTGCTTGAGTACACATTGCACAGCTTTTGTTGACTACTTCATCTACTGGACCGGAAGTGTCATATGACGTTATGCTTCAGCTGTTACTTTGATATTCTTTCCTTCTTATGCCATATATGTGAATGACTGTAAATCATGTGAATATTGTAATTAAGAAGAGAGACTGTTTCTTCGGATAGGTTTTGTTTGTTCAAAAGTGTGTTCATACGTATTTATAGTCCTTAATAGTAAGGGTGTTCGATTAAGTGTGTGTGTGTGTGTGTGTGTGTGTGTGTGTGTGTGTGTGTGTGTGTGTGTGTGTGTGTGTGTGTGTGTGTGTGTGTGTGTGTGTGCGTGCGTGCGTGCGTGCGTGCGTGCGTGCGTGCGTGCGTGCGTTGCGTAGTTTTTGAGTACAGGGCAGTGCATTAAAAGGATGATGTAATATAAAAGAGGTATCAGCAACTGATGCCATTTACCTGATGTGCTAAGGCCAGTATCATAAAACCAACCTTAGCAGGAAAGCAAGCAGGATTCAGATCTGGATAAATGGTCAGAATGATCATACAATAATAACAGTAATAGTCCAGTGTGAGACATGCATACAGGACACATTTTCCTACTATGAAAGTCCCTCCAAGGGTCAGTCCTAGCATTAATGCGTATAACATTTACACTGAATAGATTCATATATTTCAAAGCCTTAATTAAATGCATCTACGCTGATGTTTTTACCTCCCAGCGCAACAATCTGAATTACGTGAAGGACATCAGAGAACAGGAACATAAAACCTGACTACACACTACACAAACTGTTGATAAAAATAACGACTGACTTGGCTATTACTCCTATCGAAAAGATTAATTCATGCTGAGCTTGAAGACTCATTTCAAGATCATCGAATAACCTACCATTTGATATCTTGATGTTGCCTTCAACTGGTCATAACTTACGAACCACACTGAGAACGTGGTGGGAAAGATTACTTTATGTTGCTGGGTGGGACGCACATTTCAATGTGCCATGGTCTCCTTTACTCTTTTATTCAACATCCAAGAACTCGTGTTGAGCCCCTGTCTTTGCCCCTGTCTTTGCCCGTAGCACGCCTGTCAAGAATATGCTTATAGGCACTGAACCTAAAGAAAGATAGGAAGCTGTGAGGTTAAACACTACTATTATGCATTCTTGCATTCTGTGGAATAATCTCTACTTAGAAGGAACAAATAAGTCCAAAAATGCGCAGCTGAGACATCGGGCATGATACACTACTTACTAGTACTTATAGCACAGAATGAACCGCCACGGCGGCTTCCGTGCGTGTGTGTGAGTGTGAGAGAGAAATAATGTGCATAGGTATGCATAGTATATTTCAGTGCATGAACTTTTATTTATGTGCATATTCTCCATTTATGTATTTTTTCCAATTTCTTGAGTTACTTTATGGGC
>NW_020870048.1:1546639-1559139 GCF_003789085.1 Penaeus vannamei
CACACACACACACACACACACACACACACACACACACACACACACACACACACACACACACACACACACACACACACACACACACACACACACACACACACACACACACACACACACACACACACACACACACACACACACCACACACACACACACCACACACACACACACACACACACACACACACACACACACACACACACACACACACACACACCACACACCACACAACACACACCACACACACACACACACACCACACACACACACACACACACTACACACACACACACACCACACACACACACACACACACACACACACACACACACACACACACACACACACACACACACACACACACACACACACACACACATACACACACACACACACACACACACACACACACACACACACACACACACACACACACACACACATACACACACACACACACACATACACACACACATACACACACACACACATACACACACACATACACACACCACACATACACACACACACACACACACACACACACACATACACACACACACACACACACACACACACACACACACACACACACACACACACACACACACACACACACACACACACACACACACACACACACACATCATTTGGTAGTTAACAGTTATTTGAGAGTTAAGGGATAAAACTAGGCAAGATATTTCATGTTCTTTATTTATGCATTACAAGTGTAAGATAATGAATGTTTTGATTCTTGCTTTACAGATAGTATGTCTGATCTGGATACCAGTAATATTTGGTATAGTTTGGCAAGTTTAAACATTTGACTGAGATGTTTGTTTGCAAGAAGAGCTTGTACGCTATTATTCAACATTTATTATAGAAGCTGCCTGTCCAATAGCAGATTGTATGTTACCAATAGTCTTGTCTGTTGAGACAGAAAAGGTGCTGAGATTATTTATATGATATTCCAGTTCTTTGAACTTTCTCCAAATAATCATTGTATGCGGTTTTAAAATCTTTAAGCATCATTGGAAAGTCCTTAATCAGGGTATTTATTTTGTGATTGGTCATTGATTTCTTAATTATGTTTCCTTAATTGATATTGCTTTTTTACTTTTTTGTACCTTTTAATGTCCTCTTATATATGATAACTAAGAGCAGCGTAGCTTACTTTGCCATACATAAAAAGAGCTCTATACAAAGAGCTGTGTGTATATATATTATGTGCTTTGTGTAATGTAAAGAGAAATTTATGTGTTAAAGATATTGAAAAGAGATTAAAAGAATTTGAAAGACAGTAGGAGTTTAGTAGCTGTCTAATATGGTAGAAGTTAGGTTTCATGTTAATTTAGTTGATATTTGTAGTATGTGTACATTTATATATGTATTAAAGTATATTAGGTGCAGTGGACTTTCTAGCACACAAAATGTCATAGAATCATTAATCTAGCTTAATTGCTGTTTCTAAAGTATTTTAAAGGTTTTGATTCTGGACTCCTTTGTCCTTTCAAAAAGGTTTAAGGACAAAAAATATGAGTAGATATTTTACTGTATTGAATGAGCATTGATAACTCACTCAAATTTATCTATATTATCAAGAATGTGTTGAAACATACATCTCAGTTCATATAAAAAAATTAAGGCATAATTATTTTTACCACTCATCACTTATGCATTGTACAGACACAGTGTTTGTGTTAAAGGATATTGATACACTGCACTGTAAAGGTTGACACTGTGCAAAATAAGTATACAGAGGAGTTTGCAGTATTTACCACTGGCACAGACCTGCTGCATATGATTTTTTTCCTTTTTACTCTTTTTTTTTTTTGGATGTAGAAGTTTTGGCAAGACTGTTGATCTAGCAACACATTTTTGAGCAAAGTTGCAAAATTTAAATATATTTTTTGAAGTATCATAGACATATGAAACTAGCTGCATTTTTCTTAGAGCTAAAACAAATTGTTTTTCTGGACTGATAAACAAAATCTGTATTACTAAAGTATTATCCCATGTTTGCAGAACCTGGTATGGTAATGTTCCAGAAGCGAGGTTTTCTTGTAAAGGAGAGCATTGGTAAGGCTATCATCCCTGTAGTGCGAAAGAATGGAGCTGATGGGGAAATTACTGTGAAATGGAGGTCAATCGACAAAACTGCTATCTCAGGAAGGGACTTTGAAGGAGGGGAAGGTGTTCTCGTGTTCAAGCACACTGAGGTAAGGACAAGGGGGTAATGTGTGATAATTATTGTTGGATGTATAGATGGGAAGCAATGATATGATGGTTTAACTATTTAAATAACATGGGGAATATATTGCTAAATATTGTATAATTAGAATTTCAAATGCTCATTTCCATTTCTGAAATAGTGTATTGTGATTCATACTTTGTTTTATAATGAAGGCACTTTGAATTAGTTTTCCTTCATATCTCTCTCTTTTATATTTTAGTATTTTATTTGATAAAGATCAAGTGTCATAGATAAACAGTTACTGTCATAAACTATGCATTACATAAAAACATCTTGTATGTGAAAAAGTATACTTATGCCATAATTAATGGTTATCTATTTTCTTATAAACAGATTGAACAGAATATTGAGATTCCAATTATCGATGACATGACCCCAGAAAAAGATGAGCATTTTGAGATTGAACTTTTTGACCCAACTGGAGGAGCTAAGTTGGGCCAGATCAACCGCACAGCTGTTACCATTACCAATGATGATGGTGAGATCTAGCTTGTTATGAAACATGTATGGAATAGAAAGTTGCTGAAGAGTAGAATATGATTGAATGGACTTGGAAAAAGACAACAGACAGATCTTTCTTAACGACCATTCTCTTGTTTTCTTATCTCTTTTTTAATTTCTTGCTAGATTTCAACAATGTCTTGGCCAACATGATGATCATGACAAATGCCAATGTGCATGCACTGCAAGTTCACCATGAGACTTACCTGAGTCAGATTAAGGATGCTCTCAATGTTAATGGTGGTGACATTGAAAATGCAACGGGAATGGATTATGTGATGCATTTCCTTACCTTTGGGTGGAAAGTGAGTATACATGATTTTTTTTTTTAATCATAATGCTACTGTACACACCTGCACACACACACACACACACACACACACACACACACAACACACACACACACACACACACACACACACGACACACGCACACACACACACACACAGACACACACGCACACAGACACACACACACACACACACACACACACACACACACACACACACACACACACACACACACACACACATCACACACACACACACTGCACACAGACACACACGCACACACACACACACACACACACACGCACACACACACACACACAGACACACACACACAGACACACACGCACACAGACACACACACACACACACACACACACACACACACACACACACACACACACACACACACACACACACACACACACACATACATGTGTTTGTATATGTGTTCATCTCATAGTAAATAACTGTTTTCTATAAAAGATTACTACTTTAGATTTGAAAAGCTTGAATGGATAGAAATTGTATTAGATGATATTTTGGATTATATTTATGAATGTTTTTCTTTTCCAGATCATATTTTCTCTGGTGCCTCCCCCTGGCATACTTGGTGGATGGTTGTGTTTCTTCGTATCTCTCGGCGCTATTGGTTTGTTGACGGCAATCATTGGTGATTTGGCTGCCACATTTGGTTGTCTTGTTGGACTTAAGAACTCTGTTACTGGTAAGGACAGCTGAGGTTGTTAAAAATTCAGACAGTCATTGTCAAGACATGTGATTATGTGTTTAACCCCAAGCCACCGGGCATGGCATGTACATACATGCCATTGCCCAATGTGTGTGTTAGATTTAGTAATTGTTTTTAAATATAGATGGCTACAAAAGTACAGTCACCAATGAGCCATTATTGCAAATTACCTGTCTCACCTGTTTACCCTTTTCCTTGATTTTCTAATATATAATACTGCTGTTAGTAATGTCAGTAACAATATAGTAATTATAATGTTTATAACAAAAATAACAGTGCCAATATTGATAGCATTAGTAAAAAAGCGTTTTCCCACTTTTTCAAGGAAAAGTGAGGTCGCAAGATCTACTAATTGACTCCTTTGTGGCTAAGCATTGGCAGACCCATCTATGTGCAGAATGCAAGTGATTGCTGCTGTCTTCTGATATAGACATTAGTCTTAACATATATCTTTCTCCTCCCATTAGCCATCACCTTCGTTGCCCTGGGAACTTCACTGCCAGATACATTTGCATCCAAGACTGCAGCTGTTCAAGAGAAATATGCTGATAATGCTGTGGGTAATGTAACAGGTAGTAACTCAGTCAATGTGTTCCTGGGATTGGGAGCACCATGGCTCATTGCAGCAATAGTCAACAAGATAAGGGTAAGTCTAGCTTTTAGTTTGTAAATTAGTAAATGAAATTTTGAAATACTATTCAATTATTTCCCACTTTCTTTTTTAACTTTTTCTGGTTGCACATTATTCTGTTGTGAAAATGGTGTTTGTATATGCACATTGGAAGTAAGTAATAATGGTAATGATTAAGATGGTTTAATGATTTGATGTACATTTTTTACCCTATTTTATTAATTCAATTTAAGGTCATTTCTATTTAGATTCACTCAAGAAATATGGGATAATAACCTGCTCGGTTGGTAATTAAGTATTACATTTCTATTCAGATTCTAATTGTTTGGTGATACACCACACTGTTGTGATAATTTCCCCTCATACTTTCAGGGAAAAGTATTCTTTGTTCCTGCTGGTAACCTAGGCTTCAGTGTTGGCGTATTCACTGGTCTTTGTATTTTGTGCATTGGTCTCCTTTTGCTGAGAAGGTAAGTAGAAGATGAGAATGTTTCATGGAAATGGGTGTTGTAAATTGCTAGTAAGTCTCATATCTGCAGGAGAATATGATTAACAAGTTTGTTTCACTTCTTAGATATCTAGAGCCTTGACAATATCCATATTATTATTCATAGTTAGAATGTTATTGAAGTATGTACTGAAATCAAAGTGAACTTATTTTATTGCATTCTTATGTTGTTATTCTTTGTTCTAACTGAATGGGCATTTTCAGATTCCTGGGAGTGTTTGGAAAAGCAGAGCTTGGAGGAAATGTTCCAATGAAATACGTCTCGGGAGCCATCATGATTTCGTTTTGGCTCATCTATGTGCTTTGTACCTCTTTCCAGGCTTATGGATATTTTTGAAGTGAAAATTTAGATGTTTGTTATGATTACCTGTCTCATTCTATTTGTAAGATTGCTTTTTTTGTACAACTTTATTGTACTTCTCTCGGGAATTTAATTTTGGGGATACCCATCCTGAATTACATCTCTGTGATTACATAATCAGATTACAGATTCTTGCATAGACTCTTTTGGAGACCATGAAAGTGTGTCTTTTTAAAACCAAAAACATAATATTGATGTCTATGCATTTATTTAACAATCAAAAATTGCAAAGGAAAACTTCAAAGAATGAAAAAGAAAACAGATAGTTTTTACGGCCATCATCTATAATTTATGCATTTTTGTTCAAAGATCATAAAAAAAAACTATTTTGTGTACTTAAAGGTTATCACAATTTTTTTTTTTACTTTTTTTTAAAATAAATTATGGGGTATGTCCATTTATCCTCAGGGTAGCTGTAAACTTACTATGCTGTAAACTATTTTGCTGACATACTAAACATATGCCTTCTACAAAAAATTCAATGTGAAGAATGACAGGCCTGTCTCTTCATTTACTTTATTGCTACAGAAATAAGTAAGTGTACAGCAGCACCTGACACTGTAAATTCATTTTGTACTAAAGTAAATATTGGTAAGCTAATCATACCTAGTTTCAGGTGAGGTTAGAAGCATTCTTCCAAGCATGTTTTAGTAACTTTTAAGTTATGTGTATTGTAAGATTTACCATGCAGATACCTAAGAAATTATATGGGAAAGGAAATTTTGGTAAAGTTTCATGCGCAAGTATGCTTCCAGCCAAAAATTTAGGACAGCTTTCCAAAATTCACCTTTAGATACTCATGAAAACAACTGATCAGTTTTTTTTTTTTTTTAAAAATTGTAATTCCATATACTATTAATTACTTAAATACTGTTTTTCATTTCAGTATATCACAGGCCTCTATATGTCTCAAGTTAACTCATATGCATCAGCATTTAATTACTGCAGATTTATTCAGTATGTTATCTTCAATTATTTTTTAAAAATGTCAAATATTGGAAACAAAATTCAGGTATGAATTGATGTATAACTTGTTGACATATTATTGCTAGAATTTTATTTTTCAAAAATATGATCCAAAATAGTATGGGAAAAAACTACAAAATCTTTCAGTCTAATGATGTTATCCCATATTGCCCATTCATGAGCTGCAACTAGCCATTACATAAGAAATTAATTTTCTAATGAATACATACGTGCAAAATAACCAATCAGTCATAAACAGTAACCAAACAAGTATGCATATATACATGCTCATGAAGGGGTAAAAATGAAGGACCTGATTCCTCATTTTGAATGTATCATAGGCTAAGGTTATGTGTTCTTCAGGTTGGTTAGACAGCAGGTAAATTATACATTTTAATATAAATTAAACCATCAGCTGACTTTAGTATTTATGATTATTTAGATAAACGCATACGTGTGTGTTAATGTGTATGTATGAATATATTTTTACAAAAAATGTATTTTGTATGTGTCCTAAAATTATATGTATGTATATACACAATTTTTTATGTTGTTCTTTGTTTGTCTTCTGTTTTTTTTTTTTTTTTTTTTTCTAGTGGACGAATAATTTTCACAATGTAGTAAAGTCAAACGTNAAATTGTAATTCCATATACTATTAATTACTTAAATACTGTTTTTCATTTCAGTATATCACAGGCCTCTATATGTCTCAAGTTAACTCATATGCATCAGCATTTAATTACTGCAGATTTATTCAGTATGTTATCTTCAATTATTTTTTAAAAATGTCAAATATTGGAAACAAAATTCAGGTATGAATTGATGTATAACTTGTTGACATATTATTGCTAGAATTTTATTTTTCAAAAATATGATCCAAAATAGTATGGGAAAAAACTACAAAATCTTTCAGTCTAATGATGTTATCCCATATTGCCCATTCATGAGCTGCAACTAGCCATTACATAAGAAATTAATTTTCTAATGAATACATACGTGCAAAATAACCAATCAGTCATAAACAGTAACCAAACAAGTATGCATATATACATGCTCATGAAGGGGTAAAAATGAAGGACCTGATTCCTCATTTTGAATGTATCATAGGCTAAGGTTATGTGCTTCCCAGGTTGGTTAGACAGCAGGTAAATTATACATTTTAATATAAATTAAACCATCAGCTGACTTTAGTATTTATGATTATTTAGATAAACGCATACGTGTGTGTTAATGTGTATGTATGAAATTGATATTTAGGCATTTACAAAAATGTATTTTGTATGTGTCCTAAAGATTATATGTATGGAAATGCATATAGATATACACAATTTTTTATGTTGTTCTTTGTTTGTCTTCTGTTTTTTTTTTTGTTTTTGTTTTTTCTAGTGGACGAATAATTTTCACAATGTAGTAAAGTCAAACACGTAAGGATCCATCTAGTTCTGCATTATAGAAATATTGGCTGTTGCTTTTACAGTTAGTGTTTAAATTTCATTATACGAGAGCCATAATGCTAGCTGTTATAGTTATTAGGAAATTCACATTTGCACAACTTTGATGTTTTTGCTTTCAGAATTAAAAAAAAAGTTATATGGATCTTTGTTTTACTTTGAAAAAAATACATATTTCTTGATTTTCAGGATGTAGATTTAGGAATAACTTTAGCATTATTGATAGCACTCTCATGAATGACTCCTATTTTATTACTAATATCAAGCATGACATGAAACTACCTGTATTATAAATTTCTCATCATAAAAGTACCAACTCTTGTGTCATGGTTTTCATATCTCTTGTAAGGA
The DNA here is from genome assembly GCF_003789085.1 of Penaeus vannamei. Taxonomy (NCBI): domain Eukaryota; kingdom Metazoa; phylum Arthropoda; class Malacostraca; order Decapoda; family Penaeidae; genus Penaeus; species Penaeus vannamei. Next base: position 1,554,702 of record NW_020870048.1, read on the forward strand.
CAGAGGTTTAATTATCATGTGTTAATGTGTTTATGCATTTCTAATAGCAAATTATGATGTTATTTATAAAAGAATCTCAGAGGAGGTGGAACTTAATTAGATTTTTTGATTCATAGACTTCAAGAGAAAAAAGAATAGTTTTTTCTAAGGATATTCAATTGACATACTTTGTATCACTTTCAAATATGAATAGTAAGTACTTTTTTCAGCATATTTAGTATTGATGTGTGCCTTAATTTTAGCCAAAGAATTGTTTGTATATTATTTTTCCATGACTTGGTGATATTTTAGAAGTGTATTAGGGAGATTAGATCTTCCCTAACATAGAACATATGACAATTATGTATCAGTTGTGTGAATAATGCTATTGTGGCATTTTAATTACATATGTTGAGGTATTGACAAAACATAATAGTTTACATTTAACATGCTGTTTTCATGACACCTCAGTCAGTGATATAGAGAGGTAGTCTTTTTATACATCATATATTTTTCTGATTGCAAATCATAGCAAGAACTTTATGTAAAGAGTGTATTGCTTGTTTTCAAGTGATAGGCAGAAAAAGTTTTTGTATGGGACTTCTGTAAATGTTTGAAATTTATCATGAATTTTGTTTTTAGGAACAAAAAATAAGCATTGGAAAAGTTGTTATATAATAATCCTGTTGTTTATTTTATTGTATACAGAATATTATTAAAAATATAGGGTAATAAACATGGCTAATGTGAAAATATTGTTAATAAAAATATTTATATATTTTTTTATTCTAAATTTGTTATGAAATTATTCAGGCTTTTGGTGCTCCCTTTGTTTTTTTAAGTTATTTTTCAATTTCTAAATTTTATAATTTTGAACACAAGTTCCTTTGTATTTTTTATGATAATTTGATTGATATATATATAAGGCTTCTGTTATTTGATGTGCATCTTTCAACTCCACGTATCAGCAATTCTCTTATCTTCTGTAGTTGTGTGGTCGTTGTTTGTTCCAACCTGTATAACCAAACTGACAAATGGTCAAGTTAATCTTAAATATAACTGGGTAAGTTAAATGCCAATCTGTTTTTTATACTGTAAATCAACATAATAGGAAAGTAGGACTTTGTCAACTTTTTTCTCTTTCAAGTATTGTGTAGAGTATCCATGCAGATAATGTTTTTACTGTCATACCTATACTAATGTTTGGATAGAAGAATGAACATCAGCATATGTTTGAAAGCCTGTGCAAAGCTGATTTACTTCTACTCGTATCACGTTGGATAAAAGGGTTTTAGTACTAAAGTCCTGTATTTTTCATCTTACCAGTTTTTATGAATGTTTTTATAATTAGTGCTGAAGATATCTTTCCCCAATAGTGTAACAGGCATTTTAGCAGAAAGAGAATATTTTGTTTATTTATAAGATATTGAAAAGTGTCGATAATATATCTTTTCCCATTTTCATCTGAAATTACAATTATAACCTACTTTCTCCTATAAAAATACATTGGGATAAATTTCCTGTTTACTGTGTTCTATCCTATTGTTACCTAGATTTATGTTATGTGAGATGTAATAATCATGCTGTATTTTAAGGTCCCTTATTAGAATATACTGAGAATTTGAAAATCATTGTTCAGGCCCATTATTTCTAAGATGGGAGTGTAAGTTGTTGTTATTCATAAAAATTACAATTCAAATATTAAAAATCAAAGATATAATTGTGATAGGATCTCTCATAAATAGATATTAAAATACTTTAGGTTAACCATTGGAATATTCCTAATTCAAAACTTGAAACCAGGCAGTAATATTTTCTACATGCTTATTTTCATCAGTCCCTTCACTTTTCAACTCTATTGTTCAATGTGCTGTTCTTGCCAAATAAAGAATAACATACTGTATGCAATATTTATTTTCTCCCAATTAACCACATACATGTACAGGTGTGTGTGGGTATGTATGCAAAGATATTGAAATACTTTGGTTTACTTATCATATATATAAAGATATATTTAGATATAGATATATACATATGCATATACATATACATACATACATACATACAGACAATATAGATATAGATATAGATATATAAATATATACAAATAAATATACATATATATATGTGTGTGTGTGTGTGTGTGTGTTTTCTGTGTGTGTGTGTGTGTTTCTGTGTGTGTGTGTGTGTGTGTTTCTGTGTGTGTCTGTGTGTGTGTTTCTGTGTGTGTATGTGTGTTTTTATGTGTGTGTGTGTGTGTGTGTGTTTTTGTGTGTGTTTTTTTTTGTGTGTGTGTTGTGTGTTTTTTTTGTGTGTGTGTGTGTGTTTTTTGAGTGTGTGTGTTTTTGTGTGTGTGGTGTGTGGTTTTTTGCGTGTGTGTGTGTGTGTGTGTGTGTGTTTTTGCGGGTGTGTGTTTGTGTTTGTATGTGTGTGTCGTGTTTTTGTGTGTGTGTGTGTGTTGTGTGTTTTGCGTGTGGTGTGTGTTTTTGCGTGTGTGTGTGTGTGTGTGTGTGTGTGTGTTTTTGCGTGTGTGTTGTGTGTGTGTTTTGCGTGTGTGTGTGTGTGTGTGTGTTTTTGTGTGTGTGTGTGTGTTTTTGTGTGTGTGTGTGTGTGTTTTTGCATGTGTGTGTGTGTGTTTTTGCGTGTGTGTGTGTGTGGTGTGTGTGTGTGTGTTTTGTGTGTGTGTGTGTTTTTGTGTGTGTGTGTGTGTTTTTGCGTGTGTGTGTGTGTGTGTGTTTTTGCGTGTGTGTGTGTGGTTTTTGCGTGTGTGTGTGTGTGTGTGTGCGTGTGTTGTGTGTTTTTGTGTGTGTGTGTGTTTTTGTGTGTGTGTGTGTGTGTTTTTTGCGTGTGTGTGTGTNAGAAGAGAGAAGAGAAAGGAGAGAGAGAGAGCGGGAGAGGAGAGAGAGAGAGAGAGGAGAGAGAGAGAGAGAGAGAGAGAGAGAGAGAGAGAGAGAGAGAGAATGAGAAAGAGAGAGAGAGAGAGAGAGAGAGAGAGAGAGAGAGAGAGAGAGAGAGGAGAGAGAGAGATAGAGAGGAGAGAGAGAGAGAGGGAGAGAGAGAGAGAGAGAGAGAGAGGAGGAAGAGGAGATGAGAGGAAAAAGAAGAAGAAGAAGAAGAAGCAGAAGAAGAAAGAGAGAATAAATATTAAATCCGAGAGGAACAATAATAATATGATAATGATAATTAATATTTTATATATTAATTATTTCATTTTATTATTATAGATGATAATGAATGATAAATAATAAAAAATCATCATAATAATGATAATAAACATAAAAATATGGTAATGATATAACAATGTAAATAATGATAATGATAATAATAACAATAATAATAATGATAATATAATTATATAATAAAGTATCCGATGATAATGATAATAATATAATGATCATGATGATAATAATAATAATAATGATAATGATTATGATAATAGTAATAATAATAATAGCAATATAATATACAACAGCAAACAACAACAATATTATGTAAATGATAGATAATATATAATAATGGAAAAATGATCATAATAATGATAAGGAATATTGGACATATGGATATTTTTTTCCTTTTTTTTTACGATGTCCCTAAACAAATTTTTCATAAAAACTTTGACGTGAGCATGTGTGAGAGCGTTCATGCGGTATGTGCGTGTGCATGTACGTGTACCTATCCGCAACACGCACATGAATACAGTAAATTCTTTTAATAAAAGAATGATATACATGCGTGCAATTCTACGATATATTTCATTGTAGTTCTCATTGAGAATCTCTAAATAAAAGATTAAATTTTGCTCAAAATGCCTCAAGGGATTAACTTCATTTGCATTCAGAAATAGATACGAATTTCGAGAGAACTTTTTCTGTAATTAAATTGTAATATACGTTATTCGCGAACTGAACAAATATTCTGGAAGATTATGGTATAATTTCATTTCTTTTTCTTTTTCATTTCGTTCATTTAAGAGAGAGAGAGAGAGAGAGAAGGGAGAGGGGAGGAGGAGGGAGAGAAGAGAGAGAGAGAGAGAGAGAGAGAGAGAGAGAGAGAGAGAGAGAGAGAGAGAGAAGAGAGGGGGGGGGAGAGAGAGAGAGAGAGGAGACAGACAGAAGGGAGAGAGACAGAGAGAGAGAGAGAGAGAGAGAGAGAGAGAGAGAGAGAGTGAGAGAGAGAGAGAGAGAAGAAGACGAGAGAGGAGAGAGAGGAGGGAGAGAAGAAGAGGGAGAGAGAGAGAGAGAGGAGAAGAGAGAGAGAAGAGAGAGAGAGAGAGTAGAGAGAGAGAGAGGGGAAGGAAGAGAAGAAAAGGAGGAGAGAGGAGACAGAGAGAGAGGGAGAGAGAGAGAGAGAGAAAGAGGAGAGGAGAAACAGAGAGAGAGAGAGAAGAGAGAGAGAGAGAGAGAGAGAGAGAGAGAGAGAGAGAGAGAGAGAGAGAGAGGAGAGAGAGAGAGAGAAGAGA
>NW_020870048.1:1566639-1585703 GCF_003789085.1 Penaeus vannamei
CATCGTCTATTCCGACCAACTATTTGATTATTCATTCCCTCTACTACTCTATTCCACTAACTGGTTAATCGCTATAATTTACATCCCTTGATAATTATGTCGATACCAAAACCTCAATATACTGTGGATAATGTTCGCTGCCCATTTCCATGTTCGAATCACGGCTACAAATATAGTAACTATTTTTTTTTTTTTAGGCATTAACTTCAATAGCAGTGAGTTATTTATGTAAAGTAATCAACCACAACAAAATTTCCATTATATTAGAATTAAGTTTATTTATTATTTATTTATTAGAATTAAGATATTAGAATTAGTTTACGGGGTTATAATCCGTATTGCAAAATTGCATGAATAATGTATATATAGATATGTTTTTTTTTTTTTTTTTACCAGTGTTGTTTTATCATAATCATTATCATCATCACTATCATTATTACCATCATTTCATTATGATTGCTACTATCATTATAATTTTAATCTTCATTATCATTATTATCTCTATCATTGTTATTATCATCATTATCATTGTTATTATTACCTTTATCATCATCATGATTATTGTTATAATCACCGTCATCATTGTGATTATTATTACTACTGTCAATTTTGCTGTTGTTATTAACATTATCATCATTATCATAATCATTATTATTGTAATTGTCACTCCCAGTTATATTTATCATTATTATTACGACCATTATCATCATGATTATTATCATCATATCATTATTATTGTCATTATCACAATATTTCATCATTACCCTTTTCAGCAGCAGTAGTAAAGATAGTAATAATAACATAATTGAGGATAATGATATCAATGATAACAGAGATAATGTTGATGACATTAATAATTAAGACAACAATAAATCTAAACGACAATAAAACATATAGAAAAGATAATAATGATAATAAACATTATACCGATAACAGTTATGAGAATATGAAATTAATAATAAAAATGATGATAATGATTAGGCTTCTGATTTCCTCGAATTCCAATTAGTATAATAATAATATATAATAGTATAATAATATATAATAATCTAATAATAGTATAATAGATAATAATAATATCCTTGCTCTCTCTGCTCCTTATAAATTGCTATTGTATTTTCCTATTGTATTTTCCTTCGCAAACTGTTGGATATAAAAATACAATAAGTAGTACGTAACATGCTATTTATTGTCATACTATTGTTATCATTTTAAAGGATTAATTGATGAGAAAATAGTTAGTACTATCCATCTATCTGTCTCTCTTTCTATCTACCTGTCTGTCTACCTAGCTATCTATATGTCTATGTATATACGTATCTATCTATTATCTATCTATATGTCTATGTATATACGTATCTATCTATTATCTATCTATTTATCTATCTATTCCTCTGTCTATCTTTCAATCTATCTATCCATACCTCCATCTACATCCCTCTATCTATTATCTACCAATCTATCTGTCCATCTATCATCTATCTATTATCTACCAATCTATCTGTCCATCTATCATCTATCTATTATCTACCAATCTATCTGTCCATCTATCATCTATCTATTACATACCAATCTATCTATCCATCCACCTATCTGTCTATCTATTAATCATCTGCCTATCATCTTCCTATCTATCTATCTATCTCTTTTTTCCTCACTTCCCTGTTGCACACCGTTGGTCTATCTATCCATCCACCTATCTGTCTATCCATTAATCATCTATCTATCATCTTCCTTTCTATCTATCTATCTCTTTTTTCCTCACTTCCCTGTTGCACACAGTTGGTCTATCTATCCATCCACCTATCTGTCTATCCATTAATCATCTATCTATCGTCTTCCTATCTATCTATCTATCTCTTTTTTCCTCACTTCCCTGTTGCACACCGTTGGTCACGCATCCCTCAGGACTGGCAGGAAATTACAAAACATTAATACTTTACATTCTCGTTCTCCTCTCTCCTCTTCTCCTCCCCCTCCTCCTCTCTCTCTTTCTCCTCCCTCCTCCTCCTCCCTTCTCTTTTCTTTCTTTCTCTTTCTCTTTCTCTTTCTCCTTCTCTTTTTCCTTTTTCTTCGTCTCTCCTCTTCTTCTCTTTCTCTCTTCTTCGGTCATCCTCTTTCCAGCTCCCTCCTCCTCCTCTTCCTCTTTTCCTCCCCTCCTCCTCTTCCTCTCCTCCTCCTCTCTCCTCCTCCTCCTTTCTTCCCTCCTCTCTTTCTCTCCTTCCTCTCCTTCTTCCTCCTTCCTCTTCCATCCTCCTCTCTTCTTCCTTCCTCCCTCTTCCACCTCCTTCCTCCCTCCTTCCTCTTTAATCCTCCTCCTCTTTCTCTCCCACCTATTCCTCCTTCTCCTCCTCCTCCTCCTCTTTCTCTTCCTCCTATTCCTCTCTTCTCCTTCTCCTCTCCTCCTCCTCCTCTCTCCTTCCTCCTTCCCTCTCCCTCCTCCTCTCTTCTCCCTCCTCCTCTTCTCTCCCTCTCCTCCTCTTCCTCCTCTCTCCTCCTTCCTCCTCTTCCTCCTTCCTCCTCCTCCTCCTCCTCCTCCTCCTCCTTCCTCCTCTTCCTCCTTTTTTCCTCTTCTCTCCTCCTCTCTTTCCTCCTCTCTCTCCTCTCCTCCTCTCTTCTCCCTCTTCCTCCCTCCTCCTCCTCCTCCTCCTCTCCTCCTCCTCCTTCCCTCCTCCTTTTCCTCCTCCTCTTCCTCCTCCTCTTTCCTCCTCCTCCTTCTCTTCCTCCTCTCTTCCCCTCCTCCCCTCTCTTCCTCTCCTCCCTCCTCCTCCTCCTCCTCTCCTCCTCTCTCCTCTCTCCTCTGCCTCCTCCCCTCTCCCCTCCTCCTCCTCCTCCTCCTCCTCCTCCTTTCCTCCTCTCTTTCTCCCCTCTTCCTTTCTCCTCCTCCTCCTCCTCCTCTTTCTCCTCCTTCTCCTCTCCTCCTTTCCTCCTCCTCCTCCTCCTCCTTCTCCTCCTTCCTCCTCCTCCTCCTGCCTCCTTCCTCCTCCTCCCCTCCTCCCCTCCTCCTCCTTCCTCTCATCATCCCCTCCTCTTTCTCTTCCTCCCTATCCTCCTCCTCTTCCTCCTCCTCTTCGCCCTCTACTCCCTCTCTCCTCTCTCCTCCTCCTCCTCCTCCTCCTCCTCCTCCTCCTCCTCCCTCCCTCTCCTCCTCCTCTCCTCTTCCTCCTCCCTCCTCCTCCTTTTCATCATCCTCTCGCTTTTCTTCACATTATCATCCTCCTCCTTCATCTCCTCTCTTTCCTTCTCCATCCTCCTCTCTCCTCCTCTTCCTCCTCCTCCTTCTCTCCTCCTCCTCTTCCTCCTCCTCCTCCTCCTCCTCCTCTCCTCCTCCTCTCCTCCTCCTTCTCCTCCTCCTCCTCCTCCTCCTCCTCCCATTCTCCTTCCTCCTCCTTCCTCCCCTCCTCCTCCTCTCCTCCCCCCTCCTCCTCCTCCTTCCTCCTCCTCCTCCTCCTCTCCTCCTCCCTTCCTCCTCTTCCTCCTCTCCTTTTCTCGTCCCCCTCCTCCCCTCCTCCCCTCCTCCCCTTCCTCCTCCTCCTCTCCTCCTCCTCTTCCTTCCTCTTCCTCCTCCTCTTTCCTCCTCTTACTTCTCCTCTTCTCCTCCTTCCTCCTCCTCCTCCCCCATCCTCCTCTTCCCTCCTTCCCCCTCCTCCTCCTTTTCCATTCATCCTCCTCATTCTCTTCCCCTATTCCTCTCCTCCTTTTCATCCTCTCCCTCTCTTCTCCTTCTCCTCCTCTTTTCCTTTCCTCCTTCCTCCTCCTCTTCTCTCCTTCCTCCTCCTCCTCTCTCCTCCTCCTCCCCCTCCTCCCTCCTCCTCCTCTCCTCTCCTCTCTCTCCTCTCCCCTCCTCCTCTTCCTCCCCCTACCTCTCCTCCTCCTCCTTCCTCCTTCTCCTCCTCCTCCTCTCTCCTCCTTCCCCTTCCTCCTGTCCTTCCTCCCTTCTTCCTCCCTCTCCCCTCCTCCTCCTCCTCCTCCTTCCTCCTCCCCCTCCTCCTCTCCTCCCTCCCCACCTCCTCCTCCTCCTCTTCCTCCTCCCTTCCCCTCCCTCCCTCTCCCTCCTCCCCTCCTCCTCTCTCCCCCTCCTCCTCCTCCTCTCCTCCTCCTCCTTCTTCCTTCCTCCTCCTCCTCCTCCTCCTCCTCCTAGGCATCCACATAAAGCCTCAATTTTAATTATTGTTTTGTCATTAACGAGAAAAAAAGTTTTTATGATGAAAGTGCTTTTCCTCGGTGCCGGAAAACATTATCAAAAAAAAAATACTGATTCGAATATAACCAAAAGAGAAGGAAGAATTGAATGAATAAAGACATAGATGAAGAGATAATTCTGGATATATTTATTTGTTTTTTGTTTTAATTTGAATGTGTGTGGGCGTGGGCGGGGGGCAGGGGGGGGTCTTAAGTACTTGGCGTATNTCTCTTCTCCTCTCTCCCTCTCTCTCTGTTGTCTCTCTCCTCTCTCTCTTCTCCTCTCGCAGCTCTCGTCTGTCTCGTCTCTCTCTCTTCTCTCTCTCTCCCTCCCTCCCTCCTTCCTCCTCCCTCTCACCTCTCTCCCTTTCCCCTTTTTGCTCTTTGTGAATGCCCCTTTTGTTTGGGAAATTGTTGGTGGAATGGGGGTTTGTTTTCGGGTTGCTTGTGAGTTGTTTGTTGTTTAGGGTTGGTTGGTTGGCTTTGTTGGCTGAGGTGTGTTGTGGGGATTATTTTTTGTATGGTGGTTGTATGTCTCTTTTTGGTTGGTTATGATAGTCGTATTTCGTCGTCGTGTCTTATCATTATCAGAAATCAATATTACCACTCCACCACCATCATCATTATCATACTCAATCATTGCCACCCATCATCGATTTAACTCATGAATCTTCATCATCATACGTCATCATCGTCATCGTCATCACCAATCGTCTTCATCATCATAGTCTCATTATCATCATCATCATCATATCATCATCATCATCATCATCTTCATCTTCATCTCCATAAAAGCCGTTTCTGATGGGATCGTTCATCCTCCTTCTTGACTGTTTATAATCCTGTTTGTTTGCCTTCGTCCTAGATTCCACGCTGCTTTCAAACCCTTATCCTTTCCTTCTTTTCTCTCTTTGGCTTCACCGTCTCCCCTCTTCCTCCCTTCCCCCCCTCTCCCCTCATTCCACCTCCCTCCCCTCTCCTCGTCCCCCTTCTCTCTTCTCTCCTCCTCCTCCTCTCCTGCCTCTCACTCCTTATCCTTCCTTACCCCTCTTCTTCCCTCATCCACCTTCCCCTTCTCTCACCTTATCCTCCTCCTACCTCTCCTTCCCTCATCCTTCTTCCATCACCCCTCCCTTCCTCCTCCCCCTTGTCCCTCCCCCTCCCCTTTCTCCATTGTCTCCCCCCATCTCTCACACCCTCCTCCCCCCCTTAGAGAATACCCGCACAAGCACAAGCAGCAACGCAGCAGTCGCCGAGCGCACGTTAAGACACTTGGCACTGGCACTACTTAGGCACTACTTGCTCGTTTGTGAAAGAGCAAGTGCATGGCAGTCAAGTGAAGAGTTGTCATGCACACAGAATGTCCCGGATGGACGGACGCGTGTTCTCTCTCATGCGCCTGATGTCTCTCTCGGGTGCTTGTTTCTTATTCTTTCGGTCTTTCTTCTCTCTCTCTTCTCTCTGATCCTCTCTCTCTGATTTTTCTCTCTCTCTTTCTCTGTCCTGTCTCTCTCCTCTCTCTCGATCTCCCTCCTCTCTCTCTCTCTCTTCTCTTCTCCTCTCTCTCTCTCTCTCTCTCTCTCTCTCTCTCTCTTCTCTATTTCCTCCTCTCTCAGCACGCTTGAGCGTGCGCCCACGCGCACACACACACACACACACATCACACACACACACACACACACACACACACACACACACACACACACACACACACACACACACACACACACACACACACACACACACACACACACATACAACATATGCACATGCACACAACACCGCCTACACAGTAAGATTACATACCACCCTCCCCCTATCCCTGCCCTCCCTCCTCTTATTTGTAACAAAACCCCCCTCCCCCCCCAAACGCCCAGGAAATTGGCAGTGTGACAGTAACACTAGCCACGTGAATGTGACTCCTTCCCCCTCCCCCCCTCCCCCCCTTCTCGCCCCCTTTCTTTGCTAGTTTGGTGTCATGGCACAGAATAGTAGTGGAGGGGGTGGGTGGGGGTGAGGAGGAGGGGGTGGAAAGGGTTTGGGGAGGTGGGGGGGGGGAAGGAGGATGGTTGTGGAGGACGATGTGGAGTGGGATGGAAGGGGAGGGTTTGGGGGATGGGAGGTGGGTTTGGAGGAAGGGGAGGGGGTTGGGGTGGGGGAAGGAAGGAGGAGGAGGGGGAGAACTGAGCTTCCTGGAGCTGTTGTCTTTCACACTGTTGAGCACGTTGGCTCTCTGGCTTCTTTTTCGGTGTGTCTTTCTCTTTCTTTTTGACTTTTTTATATACGTGATGTATATATTTTTTTTTTATGTTTTTTTCTTCATTTCTCCTTCTTTTATCTTCCTCTCATCCTTTTCATTCTTCCCCGTCCCCCTCTCCTCCTTCTTCTCCCGTCCTCCTCCTCCTCCTCCTTCTCTTCTCTTCCCTCTCCTCCTCCTCCTCCTCCTCCTCCTCCTCCTCCTCCTCCTCCCTCCTCCCTCCTCCTCCTCCTCCTCCTCCTCCTCCCACTCCGCTTCCTTCTTCAACTGTTTTCTTTCGCTGATTTTGAATACATAACATCCCCTCTTCCCCCTCCCCCCCCTTACCCCACATTTCTCTCCTGTTTTCCTTTTTTTTTGTCTCTGCTTTTTCCCCTCATCTTTAGCTTATGTTTCCACTCTCTCTCTCTCTATCCATATATCTATCTCTCTATTTATATATCTATGTATCTATCTAAATTTCCTATCTCTCCTCTCTTCTCTTCTCTCTTTCTCTCTTCTCTCTCTCTCTCTCTCTCTCTCTCTCTCTCTCTCTCTCTCTCTCTCTCTCTCTCTCTCTCTCTCTCTCTCTCTCTCTCTCTCTCTCTCTCCTCCCTCTCTCCGAGTTCCTTTTCTTCATCGCCGGCCTTATGGTGAATCATAGGATGGGAATCCGGTGCTCCTCCCCTCGCGCTCCCCTCTCCTCTCTCCTCCTCTTCTCCCCTCGCTCTCTCTCCTCCTCCCTCCCCTCTCCTCACTTCTCTTCCCCTCCCCTCCCTCTCCTCTTCTCCTCCTCTCCTCCCCTCTCCTCCCCTCTCCCTCTCCTCTCCTCTCTCTCCTCTCCTCTCTTCCTCTCCTCTCCTCTCCTCTCCTCTCACTCCTCTTCTCTCCTCTCCTCTCCTCTTCCTCTCCTCTCCTCTCCTCCCTCTCCTCCCCTCCCCTCCCCTCCCCTCCCCTCCCTCTCCTCACTTCTCCCCTCGTTGGGCTCTTCGCTCTAAAATTATGCCTCCTGTGCTTTCGTTTTCCTTTTATTCATTTTTTGTTTCTTTCTTTTCAGTGTTTTTCTTTTTTGTGTTTATTTCAGTTTGGTTTGGTGGTATGGATTTTTTTTTTTTTTTTTTCTTTTTTTTTTCTTGTTCTTGTTTTTTTTCTCTTTTGTTTTCTTTCTATTTCTTTTCTTTTACATCTTCCCTTTTGTGTCCTCTTTTTTCTGCTGTCCGCTTTTCTCTTTCCTCCCCTCCTCTTTTCCCCTTACTTCTGCCTTCCTTTCTTCCTCTCTCTAAAATCTTTTTTTTTTCCATCTCTTATGCCTCTCCTTCCTTGGATCCCACGCCTTCCCTTCTTTTTATCTCCCTTCTTCTCCCCTCTTTCCCCCTCCCCCCTGATCATCATCATGCATTCTCGCTTCCCGCTTTTCATTTCGTCTCCCTTTGTTGCTGTTCCTTTCTTTGCTCCCGCGTTTATTGTTCGTTATGCGTGTTTTTTGTATTCTATATTCCGCCCTTCCGTTATTTTGTCTACTCTCCCCTTCATCATGTTCTATTCCTGCTCTGTTTATTATTCGCAGACTCTCCATCATCTCCCGTGTGTGTTTTCCTCTTTAATCTTTGTATGTCTCTTGTTTCTTTTCCATATTCTCATTTCTCTTTCTGTTTCTTCTCTCTCTTTTCTCTTCTCCTTCTTTTCTTTCTTCTCTCTCTTCTCTTCTCTTCTCTTTCCTCTTCTCCTCTCTCTTCTCTTCTCTCCTCTCCTCTCCTCTCCTCTCCTCTCCTCTCCTCTCCTCTCCTCTCTCCTCTCCTCTCCTCTCCTCTCTCTCCTCTCTCTCCCTCTCTCTCTCCTCTCCTCTCCTCTCTCTCTCTCTCTCTCTCTCTCTCTCTCTCTCTCTCTCTCTCTCTCTCTCTTCTCTCTCTCTCTCTCTCTCTCTCTCTCTCTCTCTCTCTCTCTCTCTCTCTCTTTTCTCTCTCCTTTCGTATGCATTTCTCTTGCATCATTTTTCATTTTAATCCTTCTTTCTCTCTTCCCTTTTATTCCGAAATCCTCCTTGCCTGTTTGCTTTCCTCCTCCACTTCGTTCCCCCATTAATGACTCTTTTACCCTTTGCTGTTCACGTTGCTTTATCACTTTCTTTATTTCCTGTATCCCATGTGTCTTTTTCTCTTGTTTTATGTTTATGGTTTGAGTGTTTATTTTATTTTATTTATTTTTTTTTTTATTCATCGCAGGTTAGCTGTTTTTCTCGGTCTATATATTTATAAAAAAATGTTCCTCTTGTTTTCTAGTTGTTTATTCTCACCTTTCTTCTTGTTTGATCTTTGTTCCTTTTTTTACTCTTTTTGACCTCTTTCTCCTTCGTAACGCTTTGTCTTCTTGCTTCTCCTTTTTTTACTCAGTTTCCTCTTCTTTTTCCTCCTCTTCCGCTTTGTTTACTCTCTGTACTTTTCTTCCTCATTTTTTTTTCTTTGTCTCTTCCTCCTTATTTATCTTTTCTTCCTCTTCTTCCTTTTCAACTTTTTCTCCTCATCCTCCTTGCTTACCCTCTATCCTCCTCCTCTTTGTTTATCCTCCTCTTCCTCTCTCCTCCTCTCTCCTCCCTCCTCTTCCTCGCTCTCCTCCTCCTCCCGTCCTCTTATTCCTCCCCTTCTTCCACGTCGCGCGAGTTTGTCCTTTGTCTCTTCCCGCCACTCGAATCCCCGCCCCAATCGCCTAATCCTCGAGTCCCTATTCGCACTCACATTCCTTCGAGGAGAGAGAGAGGAGGAGGAGGGAAAGGAGAGAGAGGAAGAGGGATGGGAGGGATAGAGAGAGAGAAGGGGGAGGGGAAGGGGGAGAGAGGGGGAGGGAAGGGGGGGAGAAAGGGGGGGAGGAAATAGAGAGAGAGGGGGGAGGGGGAGGGCAAGGAAAGGGGGAAAAGAAGGAATCGAGAGAGATAGGGGGGGAGGAAATAGAAAGAGAGGGGAAGGAGAGAGGAAGTGGAGGGGAAGGAGAGCCAGAGGATTGGAGAAGGATAAAGGGGAGGAGGGAAAGGAGAGAGAGGGGATGGAAAGATTAGAGAGGAAAAGAAGGAATAGAGAAAGGGGAGGGAAAGGAGAGAGAGGGAAGGAGGAAAAGGAGAGAGAAAGGAAAGAGGGGAGGTGGGGAAAGTAGAGAGAGTCAATGCAGCAAGGAAGAAAGAAGGAAGAAGGAAGGAAGAGGTTAGTGAGGGGACAAAGCACACAGGAAGATAGACGGAGCATGAGAGAGGGGAAGGGATGGAGAGAGAGGAAAAATAGAGGAAGAGAGAGAGAGAGAGAGAGAGAGAGAGAGAGAGAGAGAGAGAGAGAGAGAGAGAGAGAGAGAGAGAGAGAGAGAGAGAGAACCAGACAGAGGGACATCAGAGACCAGAAAACGAAGAACGATCCAGGAAGAAGACATCAAAGGAAGACAAAAGTGGAGAAGGAAGTGAGGAAGGAGGGCGAAGGAGGAGGAGGAGGAAAGGGAGGGAAAGCAGCAGAGACGAGGAGGAGGAGGGGAGAGGCGGGGGGGGGGCGAGGAAGAGGCTGGTACACTCATCAGTGAGTCACCCGGCCCGCCATCTGAGCGTCGTTCACTTAGGTCGAGAGTCCCGTGGCGATGCTATTGTCCCTCGTCCTTATTGTCACCCAGTTGTCCTCCGTCCGTCTTTAGGAATGGGGGCGGGGGGGTGGGGGTGGGAGGGCATTAGACGCAAAAGGAGGGAGGAATAGAGGGCGGCAAAAGAAGGAAGGGGGTAAGAAGTGAGGCAAGAGAAGGATGGGGGTCAAGGAGGGGAGAGGAAGAGATAAGGGTAAGAGATAGAGACAGTGAGAATAGGGAAGGAGTAAAGAGAGAGTGAGATAAATGATGGAGACGAAGACATATCAAGAGATGACCATACATAGTTTATTTGAATAAAGAAATAGAGTGACAGTCATTCCCCATCCCATAAAGAGAAAAAAGAATGGGGAAATATAGATAAAGATGATAAATAAAGAACACAAGAAAAAAAAAAAACGAAATTCCTCACTGTAAACACATCCCATCGATAAATAAGAAGACAAGAAAAAATAAAATAAAACAGAATTACGCACTGTAAACCACCCGTATAGCGACGGGTGCCACGTAGAGTCAATACAGTCGAGGAAACGGCAACGAGAAGGATAATAAGAGATATCGAGATGGAGTAATTACTGTCCCATTGTAGCCGAGGACGGAAGTTCAGCCGTGATAGGCCTACGGAAATAGCAGGGAGGGGAGGGAGGAGAGGGAGAGGGAGGGAGAGGAGGGAGGAAGGAGAGGAGGAGGGAGGGAGGAAGGGAGAGGGGGGAGGGAGGAGGAGGAGGAGGAGGAGGAAGGAGGGAGGGGAGGGGAGAGAGGGGGATGGAGAGGAGGAGGAGGAGGAGGAGGAGGAGAGGGAGAGAGGAAGGGAGAGGGAGGGAGGGGAGGGGAGGGAGAACTGTTCAGATGTAATGCATTTTGAGGCTGACCATTGCTTTCGTTTTTCATTTTTTCTATTTTGTAGCTATTTTATTTATTTTTGGTGTTTTAGCGTGTCTGTAGGGAAGGGTGAAGAGTACAAAGAAGCGTTTAATTATTTTATGAGTATTATTTGTCTCCCTTCAAAAAGTTATAAAAATATGAATAAAAGTGACTAAATTGATGATATACATATTCACATCAGTGCACAGATTTAACGAGAGCAATGCGGAAAAAAAAGATAAATAAAGGAAAATAAATATAAATATAACACTGAACGGAAAAAGATAAACTAAATAAATATAATTAAATACGGAAAATAAAAGAGTATCAGCGGTTAGTTGACCGTGCGTAATTGTCTTCTTGGAGGGTCTGGTTCGGTAATTTGGTAAGTGGTCCAATGACGCAACGACCCCCCGTGATTGGTCGAGGGGAAGCGAGCTCGGGGATTGGTTAATGGGCGGCGGGACGTGATTGGTCGCGTGTTTTATTCCTTTTGATGGGTGATTGTTTTTCGTCGGTTCTGTGATTGGGCGGAGGTGTCGCCTTTTGTCAAAGGGTGCTTGGGGGAGTCTTGTGTTCTGGGCTTGGGTTTTTTTTTGTTTCTACGATTCATTCTTATTCTCTCTCTTTCTCTTTTTCTTTCTTTTTTCTTTCCTTCTCTTCTCTCTTTCTTTCTCTCTCTTCTCTCTCTCTCTCTCTCTCTCTCTCTCTCTCTCTCTCTCTCTCTCTCTCTCTCTCTCTCTCTCTCTCTCTCTCTCTCTCTCTCTCTTCCTTCCTTTCTCTCCCTTCCTCCCTCCCTTCCCATTCCTTCCGCCCTTTTATCTTCCTCCCTTCCTCTTCCTTTCTCTCTCCCTCTTCCTCTTCTTCCTTCTCTCTCTTTTTGCTTCAACCGCCATTCATGTTCGTTTCCCTTTTGAAAACTGGCATTGGCGCGGATCGTGACTACATTTCGCTTCATATGGCGTCGATTATCACCATCGCTCTGTCGTTTGAGAGAACATGACATATCGATGATTTAATTGCCTTCATCTCTTCTTCATCATCGCTCAATAAGGTCAGAGCCGCGAAGAGTTTGCAACGCGTTTTTTCATTGGACGGAGAGACCCGCCGAGGACTGTGATTGGTCGACGGATGGAGGGAAGCGACGTGATTGGCTGGCGGTTGATACGGGCGCGACGGTTGGCCGAAAGGGGATGCAACGGCCGCTCTGATTGGTCGGATCATTTTGAAGTCCGCGTACCCTCGGGCGCCAAACCGACTCCGAGGGCGAAGCTTTATATCTCGGCCTTGAGACGACGCAGGCCTTGTTTAACTCGCATATTAACGAGACGCCGGCGGGGAGCTTCTTTTCAGAGCGGAGGGAGCGTAAGAGTAAGGGCGAAAGGAGGGAAAGGAGGGAGATTCTCAGTGAGAGTGTGGGGGGGGAGGGAAGGGAGCTTAGGGGTAATGGGAGAGCAGAGCGAGGGAGATGTTCAAGTGAGGGTGAGGGGAATTAAGAGAAAAGGAGGGAAATGAGGGAATTCTCATGGAGGGTGTGGGGGGAAGGGAGGGAGCGTAGGGTTAATGGGAGAGCAGAACGAGGAGATGTTCAAGTGAAGGGGAATGAAGAGAAAGGGAGGGAAATTGGGGTATTTTCCAAGGGAGGGGCGAGGGGAGCCGCGAAGATCGAGGGAGGGAGCGGAATAAGGGAAATCTTTAAGGGAGGGGAGAAGCCAATTATGGAGGAAGGGGAAGGGAGCAAGAGGGAGATATTTAAGGGAGGGACGAGGGTGACTAAGGAAGAAGGGGAGAGTTCGAGGAGAGGGGAGAGTATTGCAAAAGTGAGGGGAGATTACTAACGAAAGAAGGACGAGGGAAGATGATAAACTATGGGAGTAAATGACAGAAGAAGAGATAAAGCATTGACGTAGAATGGTGCGGGCGAAAATGGAGAAGAGAGAGGGAAGAAAATATTTGTTTGAAAAAATAAACAAATGTAAGCGTGAAATAGATACAGAAGGAAATATGCTGGGAAATGACAATAAAGAGAAGGATATAGGAAGAAAGGCTCAGAATATTAGTTTCAGTTGGAATAGAAAGTGAAAAGGAAAGATTAAGGAAAAAAGGGAATATATTTTAAGGAAAGTGACAAGAAAAAGAAACAAAGAAAAAAAAATAATATAAGGAATGTACAGATAATTAGGGTTGGAAAGATACAGAATTGAGAAGAGAGAGAGAGAGAGAGAGAGAGAGAGAGAGAGAGAGAGAGAGAGAGAGAAATAAAGAAAGACAGTAGAAAGAATGTAGAGCTGCGAAGTCCCTCTCATTCAGGGAACGAGCCGCTCTCCTTACAACTTTTTATATAACGTTTTTTTTTTCTTTCTTTCTTTCTTTCTTATTGTGTCGCCGTGAGAACCCAGTATCTGAACTTGCATCTGGTGAGTCATGGGTCTGGGAGGAAACGATGAGTCAGGGCGAGTTAAGATGAGTACAGTTTTTGAGTGTATTTCTAGATAAAAAAAAGAAAAGAAAAGAAAAGAGGGAGATTAATGAGTATAATTTTGAGCGTATTTCTGAATAAAAAGAAAAGAGGGAGATGAGTTAAGATGAGTACAATTTTTGAGTGTATTTCTAGATAAAAAAAAGAAAAGAAAAGAAAAGAGGGAGATGAGTTAAGATGAGTACAATTTTTGAGCGTATTTCTGAATAAAAAAAAAAGAAAAGAAAAGAGGGAGATGAGTTAAGATGAGTACAATTTTTGAGTGTATTCTAGATAAAAAAAAAAAAGAAAAGAAAAGAGGGAGATGAGTTAAGATGAGTACAGTTTTGAGTGTATTTCTGAATAAAAAAATGAGGGAGATGAGTTAAGATGAGTACAGTTTTTGAGTGTATTTCTAGATAAAAAAAAGAAAAGAAAAGAAAAGAGGGAGATGAGTTAAGATGAGTATAATTTTGAGCGTATTTCTGAATAAAAAGAAAAGAAAAGAAAAGAGGGAGATGAGTTAAGATGAGTACAATTTTTGAGTGTATTTCTAGATAAAAAAAAGAAAAGAAAAGAGGGAGATGAGTTAAGATGAGTACAGTTTTTGAGCGTATTTCTGAATAAAAAGAAAAGAAAAGAAAAGAGGGAGATGAGTTAAGATGAGTAAAGTTTTTGAGCGTATTTCTAGATAAAAAAAAGAAAAGAAAAGAGGGAGATGAGTTAAGATGAGTACAGTTTTTGAGCGTATTTCTGAATAATAAGAAAAAAAATGAGGGCGAGGGATAAGAATATGAGAAGATAGAGGGTTAGGGTTAGGATAAGGGTAAGAGTGAGGGGTGAGAGAAGGGGAGAGAGAGAGAGAGAGAGAGAGGGAGAGAGAGAGAGAGAGAGAGAGAGAGAGAGAGAGAGAGAGAGAGAGAGAGAGAGAGGGAGGGAGTGAGAGGAAAGGGAGAGAGAGAGAGCGGATAATTGAGGAGGTAGGATAAGTGACGATACGGCGAGACAATGGAAGGGCCGACGGGGTAACTAGGCAGAAATTGTTAGTAAGTGGCACTGCTCTTAATGCCATTTTCTTAATTTCTCTGTGGCTCTGACGTTTTTTGTCTGCTTTTCCTTCTTCTTACCCTTCTTTTGCTTCTTATCCTCCTCCTTCTTTTCCTTCTTCTTCTTTTCCTTCTACTTCTCCTCCTCCTGCTTTTTTTCATCATCTCCTTCTTCTCCTTCTCCTTCTTCATCTTCTTTTCCTCCTCTTCCTCCTTCTTCTTCTTCTTCTTCTTCTTCTTCTTCATCTTCTTCTCCTTCTTCTCCTTCTCCTTCTCCTCCTCCTCCTTCTTCATCTTCATCATCTTCTATTCCTCTTCAGGATTTCACGAATGCTTCGCACCGTCTTCTTGGCCTTTCCCTTCCGACTCACTTTGACATTCGCCGTCAAAGCTGTCTCCGTGTTTCTCGTGTGACTTCGTGATGGGAGGAGAGTTCGAAGTCGGGTGTCTGTGTGTGTGACAGACTGACTGACTGACTACTGACACAGGTAGATAAGCGAGGGGAGAGAGAGAAGAGAGGGGGGGGGGGTGATAAGCAACAAGAGAGAGAAAAAAGGGGAGAGAGGGAGAGAGGAGAGAGAGAGAAAGGGGGAGAGGGAGAGAGAAGAGAAGGGAAAGAAGGGCTGAGAAAGAGGAGAGGAGGAAAGGAGAAGAGAGAGAGAAAAGAAAGAAGGGGAGAGAGAGAAAGTAGAAAATATATAAGTAGAGAGAGAGGACAATCGAGCCTGGGCGTGAATGAGGAGCCATGGGCGCCCACGTGAGGCCTCGTCGACGTAGGCCGCGGGCGCAACCCCCCCCCCCCCCCCCCCCGGCCAGCCTCGCAAGGGCTTCCGCCAATCCTCTTAGGCGTCTTCTCGAGGGCGTGGCGGCGGCGGCGGCGGCGGCGACGGCGGGCGAACTGCGGCGAATACTGCTGGGCCGAATT
This sequence comes from Penaeus vannamei, assembly GCF_003789085.1. Classification (NCBI taxonomy): domain Eukaryota; kingdom Metazoa; phylum Arthropoda; class Malacostraca; order Decapoda; family Penaeidae; genus Penaeus; species Penaeus vannamei. The sequence continues at coordinate 1,581,960 of NW_020870048.1, forward strand.
TTTTGTTGTTTTTTTTATTTTTATTTTTTATTTTTTTTTTGTTGTTTTGTTTTGTTTTCATGGTTGTTATTTTTGTTGTTTTTTGGATTGCGTTTGTTTATTTTTTGTTGAAGGGAGTGTTGGTATTTGTAGGGAGAATATAAACTAGAGTATGCTGATGTTTGCTCTCTCTCTTCTCTCTCTCTTCTCTCTCTCTCTCTCTCTTCTCTTCTCTCTCTCTCTCTCTCTCTCTTCTCTCTCTCTCTCTCTCTCTCTCTCTCTCTCCTCTCTCTTCTCTCTCTCTCTCTCTCTCTCTTCTCTCTCTCTCTCTCTCTCTTCTCTCTCTCTCTCTCTCTCTCTCTCTCTCTCTCTCATCTCTCTCTCTCTCTCTCTCTTTCTCTCTCTCTCTCTCTCTTCAAGACGTTACAAGTAAAGCTATATTGTCATTAAAACTTTTATATTTTATGGGAAAGAGGGTAACACATAACCCAGCGACCCCCCCAAAAAGAGAAAAATAAATAAATTAATAAAAAATAATACATAAAATAAAAGGCATACACGCTTTTTGTGTCTCTCTTTCCCCATTAATATTCACAGAGAGTTAAGGGGAAAAAAATACCGACTAGTCAAAACAAGTTTAGAAGCAGTCTAGTAAATTTTGGAGTTGCTGCCGCCGGCTCCGAGATCAAGTGGAGCGGAGTGTTTGTTTATGATTTAAAGATTAAAGATTTATAGTTTTAATTCCATTTGTTACAATGGATATTCTTTGCTGTGACATACTGTCTGTTTTATTTTGCCCAAATCTCCCCCTGTGTGCAAGGAGCGGCCGGGGTTACCACTCACTGGGCGGGCGTGGGATTGAACGCAGGTCCGGAGCTGGCGCCCACTTAAGGGTTGGCGAACGGGGAGCGCCTAATAGCTGTGCCAAAATACGTGCTTGTAGGGTCGCTCGTACAAGGCACGGGCGTAAGGGCAGAAGCATGGACGTGGGCTTATGTGACTGTGTGTATGGGTAGAGTGAGTGAGTGAGTGAGTCGCTCGGTCATTCATTTATTTATTTATTTATTCATTCATTCATTCACATACTCACTCACTCACTCACTCATCACATACTCACTCACTCACTCACTCATTCACTGACTCACTGCACTCACACTTACTCATCACTCACTCACTCACTCACTCACTCATCTCACTCACTCACTCACTCACTCACTCACTCACGGTCATCATCATCATCACTCACACACACACACACACACACACACACACACACACACACACACACCAACACACACACCACACACACACACACACACACACCACACACACACACTCCTTTGAATACATAAGCTTGTAACAATTTAATTTATCTCTATATATTTGCTTTTATTAACGATTTCCTTTTCTCTCTTTCCTCAGGTAAGACGAACATCGATTCATGAGGACGTCTCGGTGGTGAGTTGTGGGAAATCCTTGAAGAAGTTTGGGCGTCTTAAGAATAGCCAGCATGGCGAAGTTGGGCAAAGAATGAAATATAAAGAGAGGGAAAAAAATCGGTAGTTGATTTTTGTTTTTTGTTTTTTTGTTTTTTTTTTTTGTTTCGTTCATTTTCTTTGTCTTGTAGGGTTGTGGGATATAAAGAAAAGGAAAAAAATTAGGGCCTATTTTTGTTTTTGTTTTATTTTCTTTAGTTCCCTTTCTTTGTCTTGTATGGTTAGGGGAAGAAAAAATGGAGAGCTTTTTGTTTTTGTTTTATTTATTTGTTTTATTTTCTCACGTTCCGTTTATTTGTATTTTATGGTTTGTGAAATATAAAGAAAAGGAGAGAAATCGAGAGCTTATTTTTGCTTTTCTTTTTATTTATTTTATTTTCTCTTGTTCCTTTCCTTTGTCTTGTAGGGTTATCTTCCCCTGTCCATCTGTTGTTTCCCTTCTTATCTTATCTTTTCCTTCCCTTCCCTTTTAAATTCGCTCTTTATCTTTTCCGTCCATTTACTCTTTATCTACAGCAATTTTTCTTTCCCTGACTCTCCCCTTCTTCCTCTTTCCCTCCTCCTCCTCCTATTCCTTCCCCTCCTCCTCCCATTTTCAGCCTTCCCTCTTCCTCTATCACGACTCTCTCTCTCTCCTTCGAACTACTCCTTTCTCTTTCTCTCTCCCACTTTCCCTTCTTTCATTCCTCCCCGTCTCATCTTTTCTATCCTTTATTATTCTTTCCTTTCCCTTTTTCTCTTCTTTTTCTTCTTTTCTTCTCTCTCTCCATCCCTACCCTCCTTCCCTTCCTCTTTCCTCCTTCCTTCCTTCCTTGCTTCCCTCTTTCCCCTTCCGCCTCCCTGCCTTTTCCCTTTCTTCCGTTCTTTTATTTTCAATTTTCTTCTCTCCTTCCCAGCCTCCCCGTTTTTCTTTCCTACCCCTTCCTCTCCCTTCTTTCCCTCCCTCTTCATCCGCTTTCTCTCCTTCCTTCCTTCCTCCTCCCCCTCTTTTTCTTCTTCTCTCCTCCCTCCCTCCCCCTTCCCCTTCCCCTCCCCTCCCTTCCCTCTTTCCTCCCTCCCCCTCTCTTCCCCTCCCTTTACCTACCCTCCTCCCCTGCCTTCCTTCCCCTCCTCCACGTGTTCCCTCGAAAGGCAAAACAGACGCCCCTGCACGTGCCTCGAAGGTAAACAGAGAAACCTCGCTGGGCTGCTCGTGACCCCCCCTCCCCCTCCCCCTCCCCTCCCCCTCCCCGACGGAAACCTCTTTCTTAACACATTATCGGAAGGATTTAGAGTGACAGGGAGGAAGGGAGAGAGGCAGAAGAAGGAAGGGAGGAAGGGGGGGGAAGAGGAGGAGGAGGAAAAGGGAGAAGAGAGGGTAGGAAGGAGAGAGGGAAAAAAAGAAAGGAAAGGCGAAGATAAGAAGCAGGAGGTACAGAAAGATTGAATGAAAGGAAAAGGGAAGTGGAAAGGGAGGAGGGAAGTGAAAGAGAGAGACTTAAGTGAGAGTAAGAGAGAGGGAGGGAGAGAAGGAATGATCGAGAGAAAGAGAGAGGGAAAGAGAAGAAATGACGAGAGAATAAGAGAGAGGAGGAAGAGAAGAAATGATCGGGAGAGGAGAGAGAGGAGGGAGAAGAAGGGGAAAGCGAGAGAGAAGGGAGCGGGAAAGCGAGAGGAAGGGAGAAGAGGAGAGGAAGGGAAACGGAGGGGGAGAGTGGGCGGAGTCAAGTTCAAACGAAGGATTTCTCGGTATCCTGGACTTTCATGTTTATGTTCAAAGTTTTCCACTATTTCAAAAGGTATATTTTACACTTTATTTGCTCATATTTAGTAAGATTCTCTTTTTTTTGGCGAGGAGGAATGTTTGCGAGGAATCTAGTCCCGGCCTTTTTTCGTTCGCAAATTGCCTTCAGCTTAATTTTTTTCTCTCGCTTTTTCTCTCTTCGTTTCATTTCATTTTTCTTTTTCTAGAAGGAAGATAGAAAAAATGGGAAACTGAACATTTTTTTTTTACACTTTTTTTTCAAGCAAAAGTAAGACTTAAAGAGGAATTTGCATTTGCGGCCTAATGCAAAGCCTCTTCCAGGGATCCGAACGTTAACACTGTTTTGCTTACGTATCGAACGCGTATTTGGGAATAAATGATATCAGATTGCAAGGAATCGGACGAATCGGTTGGATTGCGAAGCGTTTAATACAAGATTATTATCTGTATTGATCATTTTTATTGTAATTTTTATTATCTTACGAGCAGTAGTAGTAATAGCAGCAGCGGTTGGTGTTGGATCTG
>NW_020870048.1:1591022-1596022 GCF_003789085.1 Penaeus vannamei
ATGGTAAGCCCCAGTTCCCACCACCAAGAAAACAAATGGTAAGCCCCAGGTTCCCACCACCAAGAAAACAAATGGTAAGCCCCAGGTTCCCACCACCAAGAAAACAAATGGTAAGCCCCAGGTTCCCACCACAAGAAAACAAATGGTAAGCCCCAGGTTCCCACCACCAAGAAAAAACAAATGGTAAGCCCCAGGTTCCCACCACCAAGAAAACAAATGGTAAGCCCCAGGTTCCCACCACCAAGAAACAAATGGTAAGCCCCAGGTTCCCACCACCAAGAAAACAAATGGTAAGCCCCAGGTTCCCACACCAAGAAAACAAAATGGTAAGCCCCAGGTTCCCACCACCAAGAAAACAAATGGTAAGCCCCAGGTTCCCACCACCAAGAAAACAAATGGTAAGCCCCAGGTTCCCACCACCAAGAAAACAAATGAGGTCCCATATCAGGCATTATTTTCACTCCCATCCCGGAGGTTAAATCTGTCGCATTTCCCTTAACGGCCTTGCGCTCTCCTTCAGGAAAATAACTACGGTCTGTACAGTTAAAAACTCACCCTTGTAAAAATGAAAATTCTTTTCAAAGGTCTGAGAGAGTTTTTAGGTGTTACAGTAGATATAACTACGAAACAAATAAAAGCTACGACAAATTTATTCAATAAGCTATTATATCGTGAGCTATCCATTAATCATGACCTCAAATATATTAAGGTAGCAACACATATGATGAGGCCCAAATATCTAAAACACGAAAGTAGCTCAATTGGTGACAGTCGCTCACGAGTCAGCTGACAGGCAAGGTCGGCGCACGACAATTTCCCCCAGGAAAATGTCCTCAGTCGGCACCCGCCCGAACTCGACTGGCTAGTTGAAAACAGCGATTGTTATGTCTACTTCGTGCTGAACTATGCTGACCTAGCGCTCCTCGCCTCTACCGCTCCGCTCTCCTACCCGCCCACACCATCACACCAACAATCTATGCTAAAAGAACTTCACTTCACTTCACATCACTTCACTCCACTTTATGTCACTATACGAATGAGAAAAAAAATGCAGTTATTTAATGGTTGACTGACCCAATAGAAATAGTTGCAACTCATTTAAATAAGTAAAACGTAATATACTAAAATGAAAAGTGTCACCTAGTAACCGAAGTGAAATCATAAAAGAATCTAGTACAACTAAAAGGTAAACACGCTATTGATATGCCTTGCAGTATTACTAGCCTGTAAGAGAATACATTTCGTTAACATACAAACCATCAATTATAAGCAAAATAGTAATTACACTAATGCCAAAATAGAATGAAATATATATATCAACTTGAAAAATCATATGGGTGTATGCATATATATCAAATATGGATATAACAATTATCACTAGTACCCAGTACTTTTAAGTAAATTATATACTACTACTGCTAAATTTAAGCGTAAAAACCATTGGAAATATGGGATACACTACGGATGGACAACTTCAGGAATCACAAACTGAAACCATAGCAGAAGATTAATGGCTATCCTGCGAGGGTCATCTTGTCTTTTGCACAACTCCCACCCTGTGAGGCACATAGACTCAATTATTTACAAAAAAGCATCCCAATGGTAGCGCATGACAGAGGGCAAGACATGGAAGTCACCGCTGCCGCCATTATCGAAATCTAGATAGAATAGATATAATATTAGATTTCTGTTATAATTGAGGTCGCCGCCACCACCAGTTTCTTAGAATGTGTCTTTCAGGCGAATCAATTATTTAAAATCATAATTCCTATAATGAAGGGATTAAGAAAACTAAATATTGATATTTCTTGCTTTTTACTATTTTTTATGGATTTACATGAAATATTTTAAAATCATTAATGCAAGTTCAACATGTATTACAATGCTTACTAAAATTATATATATTAAAAAATATGCAGCACTGGAAAGATATTAAATTGATAGGTATACATAGCAGACCCTGCTTACCAAAATAACCCCCCAAAAGTATGCAGACCACGGCTGCGTTCTCAGATCAGTCTCGAATCACGTCCCACGGAAAAGTGCGGCCGAACGAGGTCAGCCCTCACGACCCCTCACTCCGGGTGCGCGCCCAGCATCAGCTGATCACTCGGGCGATGTCCAGTCATCACCGTGTTTTCCACTGTGGCCATGCCCACGGGATTATTCTTTTTATTCAACAAATGTGGAAGACACACACACACACACACACACACACACACACACACACACACACATATATATATATATATATATATATATATATATATATATATATGTATGCATGTATTTCATGTATGTGTATAGATATAGATAGATAGATAGATAGATAGATAGATAGATAATATATATATACATACATATATTTACAAATATACATATATACACATACACACACACACACACACACACACACACACACACATATATATATATATATATATATATATATATATATATATATATATTTATATATATATATATATATATTCATATATTATACATATATATAATATATATTTTGTATATATATGTATATGTATACATATTTATATACATATACAGATACCATCATCATCATCAGGGAGCTAACGCCGCCGGGGCGCACATCCGCATCTACCCTTGTTTCCACCTACGAGGATCCCTCATAGCAAGCCGCCAGGCAGGGACTCGGCCCACCTCGAGCTCCTCACGACAGGTTTGGTCGATCTGCCCAAGCCACGACTTCCTAGGTTGTCCCGAACAGAGACAACCTGGTGACCAGGATCATCCTGAGGGAATCGAGCAAGGTGGTCGTATAGCCTGAGTTGGCGATCATGGATTGTGCAGATAACAGGTCCTGTGCCATGCTCATGTTGCATCCATTGCTTGGACACGTGGTCCGGCCAACAGTACCCCATGATCCGGCGCAAGGACCTAGTACAAAAGGCATCAAAACGTGACTCCAAGGCGCAAGATAATGTCCAGGTTTCACTACCATAGGGCAAAACTGGCATTATCAGGGCCTTACAAGCCCATAGCCCAAGTACTGGCATCTCCAAATACTCTTGTCGAGAGAGTTCATGACCCCTGCTGCCAGGCCAATCTGTCTGCTGACTTCTAGGTCTACCAGTCCACTACCAAGGTATGTAAAGCTCTCTGTGACTTCAATGTCCTCGCCGCAAGCACGTACCGACTGAACAGGTTTTTATAGCAAGTCCCCAAAGTCCTGGATCTTGTTCTTGGTCCAGGAGACCTTTAAACCCAAGGGCTTCGCTTCATTACTAAATACATCCAGATCCACCACTAAGGTTTCCAATGACAGATAGAATAGCAATATCACCCGCAAAGTCGTCAAGGTCAGTAACCTTGATATTGCCCAGAGTTGCTCAACAGTGACTTTGAATAGTAGCTCTGCCCAATATCCAGTCTATGCAATTGTCGAAAAGAGTTGGTGCAAGGACACAGCCTTGTTTCATTCCTGAACTAACGGGAAGCTTAACAGGCTCCCACCACACTTTACAGCACTTGCAGTACCAGTATACAGGCTTGCTATTAGTTCAATAATCCTATGCCTCAGGATCTCCCAGAGTGATTCCCGCCGCACTGTACCGAACCCCATCTTGAGGTCGATGTAGGCAGCAAGCAGCCCACGCCCGAACTCACGACGGAGCTCTACAATGACTCAAAGCGCAAGGATACGGTCTACTGAGTTTACAAACATCAGTAGGAGCGTACACAGCAATAAGAGACGAAGCCAAATGATAGCTTTAGTTTCAATACCATTATACGCTCATGGACAAGAGTAAGCTCTACTACCGAGGGCCGAAGTCTGTTGGAGATCGTGACCGTCGCTGCGGCCCGACCAGTAATAGGTGTAGCCACCTACACAGCTCATGCCGCTGCCAGGCCTCCTCACCTCCGAGAGAGCAGCCACCCCAACCCCCAAGCCTTCCCAGTTCCCTCGACAGCAGAGGCAACCGATCATCCTAACGCAAAGAACAGATGTTCCAAGCCCCCATCCTGACTTCTCGCCTGAGGTTTATCCTCGGGCAGTCACTGGGTGAACGCCACCTCTGCCCCATATAAAAGGGGGTGGCGGGCTGCGTGACCCATCCTCCACCTGTGGGGTTCCCTAGGGCTTTCCCCCACGTTTCACTCGGGGCTGGTGCCTGCCTGAACGGAGGCGGAACGAGTAGTTCTCGTTCCCAACTTGCACTCCAGCAATCGCCCTGTTTGTATGTGTGTATATTTATATATTATGTATGATATATATATATATATATATATATATATATATATATATATATATATATATATATATATATATACATATAAACATCAACGCCATCGCTCGCTGTCCTGTAAGCGATGGAGGCGCAGTATCCCCGTCATGTTCTACGCCGACAGTTAATTTCGCAAACCGAGCTCCAGGATGACCAGGATATCGTCTAACCTGAGCGAGATGGTCTTCTGCGTGGGTTTGCCAACGACGAAGACCTCGCCAGGAGTCCGGCCAGGCAGTCTCTTCCTCAGCATGGCCATCATGTTGTCGGGGCCGCCCATCAGGATCTCGGAAACGATCGGTTCTCCGGCGCTGGTGAAGAACGTCTCCTGCCTTCGCTGGATCACGGTGCTGGGGCGGCCTTCGCGTTCGGGGAACCAGCGCCCGGCTTGTGCTTCTTCGTGGTGATCGTGTCAACCAGGCAGTCGCAGCTGTACAGCTCATGGCCAGGGCGTGGTACTCCTCGCAAAGGACCACCAGACCTCTCTTGGCCTTCCTCACTCTCATCACGCCGTCGGAGTCGCTCTTGGCCTCTGCTGGTCTGCCCTTCTCGGACCTTTTGGAGGGCTTCTTGGGAGGGGGCGCTCTTGTCGTCCTCGTCGGAGTCGTCCACGAGAATCTCATCCTCGCTCTCTTCGCCGTCGGGATGGGCCTGCGCCACAGGGATGACTACTGGCTGCTGCAGTACCGGTGCAGCTGACTTTTTTTCCTTTCTTTTTTCATCTCTTATTTCTTT
>NW_020870048.1:1603522-1608522 GCF_003789085.1 Penaeus vannamei
GGGGGCCCTGGCGGAAGGAAGAAAACATTAGGAGGGTTGATATTTCACCGGATTTCAATTGCATGTTGGTGTACCTTGCTTTAACCCATACTTTTTTTTCATTAACGATGAAAGCCACTCACCAAGAGGCCGATGACCTCAGCCGTGGCGACGGAGTACCCGTTGGCGTCCCTGAGGGTGAACTTGTCCCCCTCCTGCACCAGGCGGAGGGCGAAGCCGTAGCCCTCGGGGTGTGTGTCGGACCAGAAGTAGTTGTCGTTGATGTTGTGCTTGTCGCTGGCGAAGGTGATGCGCTCCGTACCCATGCGATACCCAGGCGAAGGGCCGACCTAGGGGGGAAGAAGGTATTAATGAAAATTCATGGGAGCCTCTCGAAAATGCCCTTCCTCTTCGGAAACAAATTTTCGTCATAAATCCTCTAACGCAAGCACCAGGAAGCCCCGAGGAAACCCTCCTTACCTGGAAGAGCGCCTTCTTGGCATCGACCGGGCGGACCTGGTAGCAGAAGCCCGTGACGATGTTGGGGTCCACGTAGGTGCCCACCACCGGCAGCTCGTGGCCCTGCAGACCCCTGACCACGTACCTCGCGGGCACGTCTCCGATCCGCGCCCCGTCCACCACGCAGTCGGCTGGCGAATCTGACCTGCTGACGCAACCTTGCAGCTGAAAGAGCGAGTACAGTGAGCGGGGCTGACCTGGGCGGGCGGCGCGAGTGACGGGGCGACACCAAACTCAGGTCAGGGGCGACCTTCGAGTTTCATGGCGCCCCAGTCGTTAGTCTTTTAAAAATATTAATGGCATAGCTATGTGTTTGGTTTTACTTGGTGATATGAGGTTATTTCGAGAAATGAAATATGATTTTTCTTTCACAATGACCATAATTTCATACTTATTGAGAAACATATGGTACAAATCAAATGATCAATATCAAAAGCATCTGTTTTCCACATTTTCTTCCATGAGCCGTGACTTTAATAAATCACACCGTGGTTGGCTTTCTCTAAGTGCGCCTCAACTGCTGTTCTGGAAGACCTTTCAGACCCTGACCGTTCTTCCCCCTTGAAGCGTGACAAGAACCCCCAAAAGAGATGCAAAAGGCCAAAAGGGAGGGAAAGTGGAAGGCTTGGCGCACCGGTCGGAACTGGCTCGAGCCGGCGGGATCCGGAATGATCCAGTTGGCCGTTCCTCCCCCGGGGCCGAGGCGTCCTGCTGTCTGCTGCCGTCTGCTGGGCGCGCCGGATCGATGCTCAGCGGGACGAAGAGGAGGCCGCCGCCGCCGCGTGTCGTCGCTGGGGGAGCCAGGGAGCAGGAGGAGGAGTTCCGGGAGGTGTTGGGGAGGAGGAGGAGGTGGTGGAAGGGAGAGAGAGAGAGAGGAAGAAGAGAAGAGGCAAAGGAATCTCTTCTCCCTTCCTCTTATCTCTTCTTCTCTTTTCTTTTCGCTACACAGCTTACCGAGCCAATTCCGACCCCGCCACCAGCAAAGGGGAAAGGACAAACCCCCTCTTAACCATTAAAAAAAAAAACAGCAAGAATGAATCGACACATAAAAGAGAAGGATTTCTGTAACACACACAGACACATCAACCCCCCCCCCCACCCCACCCCCCACCCGCCCTAGAATTACGGAACAAAAAGACCTCCAGAACAGCGTGAAGAGAGCGCAGGGTGAACAAAGGCGAAGTCGAACACGTTACTTATGCGGGCAAATGCTCGAGATTAACAGATGCTGAGATAGTCTCGGTCAGCCTCGTGGAGTGTCCGGGGTTTCTGCAATGGAGAAGTGCACGAGCGGAGAGCGGCATGGGCTGCCCCTACACCCCCTACCCACTCTTCCCTACCCCCCCCCCCCCCCCACCCACCCTTTTTCTAGGTTTCTGCCCCTCCCTGGTTTATTCCCCTTCTTTTGTTTTCCCCCTTTTCCCCTCGTTTTTTTTCCCTCACCCTCTTTTTTTTTTTAAATGAGGATCTGATTTACTTTACATCTGGGGTAGAGATAGGCCTACATTCCATCACTGAGGACTAAAATTTGAATCCAGTTCTAATATCAAACCAGAATATCACTGAGACATTTTACAGTTCCCTGACTGACGAAGATCATGGCAATCTGGTTCACTAGCGTAAGAAAATGATATCCAAAAAAATGAATAAAATCAAAAAAGCAAAGAGCTCGAATTGCCACCGCCATGACATAAAGCAGTGCCGTCCTTGGCGAAGTCAACGAGCAACAAAACTTCCTCTTATTGACCTTTTAAAGGACGTCACACGATAGTACATTATCCAGTTAGGTTGTACCTTATTACGTCATCCATTTATAATACTTTTTTTTAAAATATACTCGAAATTCGTGTGACTCGTGACCGCATTTCTTTCGTGAGCAGCTGACCTCGCCAAGAACGACACGACTTTAGCTCAGGCAGATGGAACGACAGAATTGATGGCTGTTTAATAGATTTGAAACTTTAACTTGAATGCATTTGAAGACTGAAAAAAAAAAACTGAACAGAAATCATATACACAAGAAAAACTAGGAAATTTCAAAGTCCTTAACAAATTTACATTATCGGAATGATAAGAAATTATTACATAATTTCCTTATTTAAAAAAAATCTCTCAAGATCTCATACCCCAGACTCAAAAACAAAGTCTCATTCTAAAACAAACAAAACAACAAAAAAGGTCAAACACAACACGAAGGCAGCCAACTTACCACGTCCTCCTGCAGGTCGAGGTCGCTCTCCAGCCCCGCCTTCGCCAGGAACCCGTCCACCTGCGCGGCCTGCTCCTCGACCTCCTCCTTGGCCACATCCTCCTTCGAGTACTGGGGGGCGTCGGGGAGAGTCTGTGGAGGCGGAGGAAGGAAAGGTAAAAGATTAAGGTTCATTCTCCTTCGTCTTGTCTCGAGAATCAGACATTGCCTTTCAAGCACATTTCTTTCACTCGGTAGATTTAGCTTTGGGAACCGTTACAAAATACTTATATACAATTCACTTTTCCTGAGAAATTATTTAAAAAATACATATACAAATTTATCTTTCCGTTGTTTGTGTAAGTAGGCTTTGAAATAATGATTTCCTTTGTCTAAAGTTTGGTTTTCAAAAATTGCACTTTCATGGTCACGTTTCTCTTCCACACAGAATTATATAACAAACTTCATTAACACTCGAGAAAAACGATGATATAAAAATAGTATAGTCATCCCTCTTAGAACTCTCTCCCTCAAACACGAACGAGAAAAACTTGGACCACACCCCAATGTATACAATCTCAAATTACACAAAGGAAATACACAAAATGGACGCGGTTACACATCGACGTATTTCTGACGTCACTCGCCCCCTCTTTTAGAAATTCTAAAAATGAAGACACGCTAACATATGTTTTTTTCTAGACCAAAAGAAAACGCCTTTATAGCCTGTGGCTTTGAGGGGAGACTCTTATATTGTCGGTTCGTAAACTAATATTAGCCATAAATAAAATGAACTAAACAATAGACTCGTTAAACTCTCCATTATAAAAAGCATTAAAAGACGAACAAATGCTAACAGACGATACAAACACACACACACACACACAAACGTACACACATATATAAGCCTATGGCCTACATACCAAAGAAGAAAAAAAATAAAATCTACCTATCACTCCCGCAAAGAATAATAACCATAAAAACGAAGAATTATTTAAAATATGTCGAAATAGTGTCCTTAAGAGAATAATAAAAACTTAGATAATAATTCTAAATAATTGAAAATAGTACCAAATTACTAGGACGTCTAAAAACACTATAAAAATCACAGTATCCTAACACCTAACAAAGAAATAATCACAAGATGTAATTCTCAAAATCCGAAAAAAAACAAAACAAAAAGGATTAAGGATTCACAACATACACAAATAAATAAACAAATATTCCTATTCACAACCTATGATCACACGACCCACCTACCCCATCCCCCAAAGAAGAGGCACCTATAGGCCTAGCTCCTCCTGACGGCACCCACCTGTCCCAGGGGCGCGACGAGGTCCTCCCAGGTGTTGGCGCGGGCGAGCGGGCGGCCCAGGAAGCTCTGCGGGTTGGGGCGCTCCCACTCGAACCTCCGCCCCATGCTCGACCAGAAGCGGGTCAGCTCCTCGGACATGGCGGCTTCGCGGGCGGCGTCGACGGGCAGGGCGGCCATTGCGAGCTTCGGGTTGAGGAGCGAGTGTAGAGTATGTAGGCCTATGTAGGTGTTCTCTGGTGTCTTGGAGAGGGTCTTGCCGAAGGTTCTAGAACGGGTGAGGTGTTGTTTCCCGATTTCGTGCGGATTAAGATGGCGATACTCCTATCAATATTTTCAAGATGGCGTAGGATAGTCAGGTGATAAATCAACACAGATTAGCTCTCTTGTTGTCACTGTCTCGAAGCTTCGGCGATCAATGAGCTCTGGAAGGTTCTGCCGGTCCTATATATGCGCGCGCACCGGTAGGAGGGGAGGAAAACACATCGTACCGCACTAATTGTAGTAATTACGTGATTCCGTCTTTAGCAAACTATTTGCATTACGGAAACTCCTCATATTTATAACAGGTATATCCTACATTTATAAATTTGTACAATCTATAAGGACCTGACAGAGAAATAAGACAATAATCGTACGTTGCAAGCCGAGAGCTCCGTCTATCTATTCGCTGATTGGCCAGGTCGTGACCCGGGGAAGGGGAGGGGGAGAGGGGGGAGGAGCTATTACACATTTACCTATTTTTGACCTCGTCTCATTACCCTCCCCAGAAAAAAATCCATCAAGAAACCTGCATCCCAAAACACTAAATAAAAATCCTCGCATTAACGCCTCAACGTCCATGCTTTCTCTTTTTCCTCCTCTCTTCCGCCCGCGAGAAAGAGAGAGAGAGAGAAGAGAGGGAGAGAGAATTGACACGTGATCAGCGGATGGTGATCACGTGATGCGATTTTCGCATTATATCACATAATTTCTTCTCGAAATTATGGCTCTGAGTACAAA
>NW_020870048.1:1613522-1626022 GCF_003789085.1 Penaeus vannamei
TCGTCTGAGGTTCCTCGTGTTCTTTGGGGTTCAATCAGCTGATGAAGGGTTGAGGGGTTGTGTGGGTATCTGTGTGTTTTGTTTTGGGTTGGTTTGGGTCTCTCTGTTTAGTTTCTTTTCTCTCTCTGTCTGTTTGTTTCTCTCTCTTAAGTCTCTTTCTCTTCTCTTTCTCTTCGCTCTCTCTCTCTGTCTATTTCTCCACTGTGTTTTTAGTGTCTTACTCTCTTCGTTTTTCAATAATCTTTTCTTCAGCGTTTTCTTCTCATTTTCCTCCCCTCTTTCTCTGCCTCTTTGCCTGTCTGATTTTCTCTCTCTCTTCCTCTTTCTGCACCTCCCCCCTTTCTATTTTTTCTCTTTATTTCTAGCCTCTTCTCTCCCTCTCCCGTTCTTGAAATGTAATAATTTACGAAATCAAAATAAACCCCATGAAATTAAAAAAAAATGTCATTATAAGTCTGTTGCAACATCTTACTGGCAATCTTATCATTATAAATTGTTATATCAATATTACTATCATATTACATAACTGTTATCTGTTCTTTTTTTTTTTATTTTCATGTTTATCTGGATTTATTTTTTGGTGGTAGTATAAGGTCTTCAATACCATTCACGTAAACCAAAATATAACAGGGATTTGTGTTGCTTTACACACTTACTATCAGATACGAACTGCCTGAATAAGTGAATGGATAGACAACGAAGAAGGTAGTGTGTAGAGAGGATGCAGTAAGGAAGAATAGAGAAATCGATAATAGAGGATAAGCAGAGCAATAGGAATAGAGAAATAATAGAGAAGGATAGCAGTTTTAGGAGGTCAGTAGGAATAGAGAAAATAATAGAGAAGGATAGCAGTTTTAGGAGGTCAATAAAGGATAGAGAAAATAATGGGAATTTAGATAATAATAGGAAGTAGTTGGTACCTCTGTATGAAATGCATATTAGAATAGAGAAATATTAGGGACGGAGAGAACTTGAATAGACACGGAGAGAAAGTAGAGTAATAACTTCAAGAGAGCGAGGAATAAAGAGTAATGCAGTAAGAAGATAACACCACTTACAACGATGAAAATAAAGCCAAGTAATAAATAGCACAAATAAGAAACTAGACACAGAATACAAGAGTGTTTGAAATAATAGAGAAGTACAGTAGTTGTATGAAATCAATAGGAATAGAGAAATATTAGGGATGTACTTGATAGACACGGAGAGAAAGAGAAATGTTGAGGAATAAAAGTAAAAGAGACAGATTCAAAAGAGTAATAACTTCAAACGAAGAATAAAGAGTAATGCAGTAAGAAAACCAGACATGAAGAAACAAGAGTAAATAGACAAATAAGAGAAATAAACACAGATAAAAGGTACAAAGCACAAACGAAGCGAAAAATGATAGGAAAAGCAAAAGGAAATAGACACAGAACGAGAAATAAAACACAAATATAAAAGGTACGAAGCACAAACGAAGAGAAAGGTGAGAGGAAGAGCAAGAGGAAATAGACACAGAACAGAAATAAAACACAGACAGATGAAAGATACAAAGCACAAACGAAGAGAATGTGACCCCGTGCATGACTTCAGCGCTGAGGGCGTGCTGAGGTCATGCGATTGGTGTCGCTGGGGGAAGGGAGGCAGACGCAGAGGGGAGGGGAAGGAGAGGGAAATTAGGATCGAGGGAGAGAAAGCGGTACGAAAAGAAAGGAAAGAGAGAGCGAAAAGATAGATAGAAATAGATAGACTGGGTAGAGGGAGAGAGAGAGAGAGAGAGAGAGAGAGAGAAGAGAGAGAGAGAGAGAGAGAGAGAGAGAGAGAGAGAGAGAGAGAGAGAGAGAGAGAGAGAGAGAGAGAGAGAACAGACTGACGGACAGACAAAGTGAGAAAGAGAGACATATTAAGAAAACGAGAGAGAGAGAGAGAGAGAGAGAGAGAGAGAGAGAGAGAGAGAGAGAGAGAGAGAGAGAGAGAGAGAGAGAGAGAGAGAGAGAGAGAGAGAGAGAAAAGCAAGCGAGGGAGAGAGAGAGAGAAAGGGAAAGAGAGATAGGAAGAGAGTCAGAAGGCAGTGTGTTGCAACGAATGCGCTATGTAATCAACTTCGACTGAAGACGCGACCGAGTGACGCCTTGCACCTGGAAACTGATGTGCTTTTGTTTTTGTTTTTCTGTTCTTTATATCTTAATCATCACTCTTCGTTTACTTGTTCAGTTTTTTTTTTTTTCTTTTATTTCATCTATTTCATTTTGTTTTCTTTTGCTTTGAACAGAAACAAATGGAGAGGGTGTTTTCACACGCATACGTACACACACATACATATAAACACACACACACACATTCTCTCTCTCTCTCTAACTATTTGTGATCGTTATAGTTTGCAAAATATTCTATAACAAAATTGTAAATATGGATAAGCAGTAGTTGATTTATATATTATGTAGGACTGCGGACTTAAAGGTTGATTGAAATATATAGGGAATGTATTCTCTGTTGTCTGGCTGGAAAAGCACCAAAAATCTCTCTCTCTCTCTCTCTCTCTCTGTCTGTCTCTCTCTCTCTCTCTCTCTCTCTGTGCTCTGTCTCTGTCTTCTCTCTCTCTCTGATCTCTCTCTCTCTCTCTCTCTGTGTCTCTGTCCTCTCTCACTCTCTCTCTTCTCTGCCACTCTTCTCCTCTCGTCTCATTCTATCTCTCACTCTCTCCTCTCATCTCGTCTCTTTCTCCTCTCGCATCCCTCTCTCCGATGTCTCTGTCTCTTGCTCTGTTCTCCTCTCTCGTCATCTCTCTCTCTCTGTTCTGCGTCTCGGTCTCTCTCCTCTCGCTCTGGTCCTCTCTCCTCTACTCTCTCTCTGCTCGATTCTTTCTTACATCTACTTATCATTCCCCTCTTACTTCTTACCTCTCTCCACCTGCTCTCTCTCTCTCTCTATATCCCTTTATCAATCATTCTCTTGATGATGACTTCTCTCTCTATGTATCTCCTCTCTCTTCTCTCCCATCATATTCTAACATCTAGAAGCAATCGTCTAAATCCTCTCGATCTGATGGCAGACACAGCAAATGTTCCTCATGTCATCGTGAAAGGAAACCCGACATTACCTTCGTTTTATTTTTCTTGGAGTATTTTCTTTTGAGTGGACATCCTGAAAGTAAAAAATAAAAGCCTTGAAGAAAGGAAATAAGAAAAAATAGAAGAACAAATAAACCGCCTCATCGGAAGCCGCGTAGGAAAAAATAAGATATATATATATATATATAGTATATTATTATATTATATATATATAATAATATTATATAATAATATATATATATATATATATAATATTGCATACGTGTAAATGTAAGATCTAACTACTGCACGCGCTATTCTTCCAGCAAGTTCTGTGGGAGAGTGAGCCGAGGGGGGGGGGGCGCAAGTATTGTTTGTTATTCTCTATTTTCCTCTTTTTATCATCTCCTGTCTCCTTTCGTCTTTCTTTTCGGTTTGTCTCTATCTTTGTCTTCTGTGTCTATCTGTCTCGCTGCTCTCTCACGTCATTTCCTTTCTCGTTTTTTTCGTTTGTGCTTCTCTCTCTCTCTCCTTCTTTTCTTTCTCTCTCTATTTTTTTCTCGGTCTCTCTCTCTTTTTTTCTCTTCTCTCTCTCTCTCTCTCTTTCTCTTCTCTCGTTCTCTCTCTCTTCTCTCCTCTTCTCTCTCATTCTCTCTCTCTCTCTCTCTCTCTCTTCTCTCTCGATATATCCCCATCTCCCTCTCGGCCCTCCTTCTCCCCTGCTCTCTCCTCTCCTTTCCGTATTTATTTTCTCAGCTTTACCTCATCAGGCTTGATTCCGACCCGAACTTAGTTAGCGCAGTGACCTTTCCTCACAAAACAACGGAAACAAAAGCCAATTGCCAAACAGCCACCGAGCCTTGGGTCTCAGAGCCTCCCCGGTCGATAGGCAGCATGCGGTGTCCTCTCCCTCTCTCCCTCCCTTTCTCTCGCTCTGCTCTCTCTCTTCTGTCTCTGTCTCTGTCTGTCTGTTCTCTCATTCTGTCTATCTCTCTCTCTCTCTGTCTCTGTCTGTCTGTCTCTCGTCTTCTGCTCTCTCTTCTCTCTCTCTGTCTGTCTGTCTGTCTGTCTCTCTCTCTCTCTCCTGTCTCTCTCTGTCTTCCTCTGTCTCCTCTCTCTTCTTCTCTCTGTCTCTCCTCTCTCTCTTGTCTTTTGTCTCTGTCTCTCTCTCTCTCTCTCTCCATCTCTCCTCTGTCTGCTTCTCTCTCCTCTGTCTCTCTGTCCTCTCACCTGTTCTCTCCCTCCCTCTCCTCTTGCTCCCTCCTCTTCTCTCTCCCTCCCTCTTATTGTCTCTCCTTTTCCGCTCCCTCCCCTCTCCTCTCTCTCTCTCTCTCTCCTCTCTCTCTGTCTCTCTCTCTCTCTCTCTCTCTATCTCTCTCTCTCTCTTCTCTCTCTCTCTCTCTCTCGCTCTCTCTCGTCTCCCAACCTTCTCATCCCACAGTCTCTCTCGCGAACAATGAAATGAGAAATGAACAACGATCACATACAGACCTGTCATCCAGGTACATGACACAAGAGGAATTCGTGCAGGTTCTGTGTTGCAAGCAAGCGGGGGGTGGGGGGGGTGGGGGGGAGGGGGAGAGAGGAGGAGGGCGGAAGGGGAAGGAGAGAGAGAGGGGGGAAGGAGGAGGAGGAGGAGGAAAATGATGATGAAGGAGGCGGAAGGAGGGAGAAGGAGAGGGGGAAAGGATGGGATGAGGAAGCGGGGGGAGAGGAGGAGGAGGAGAAGAGGGGGGAAAGGAAAGAGGAGGAGAAGAAGGAAGGAGAGAGAGAGGGGGGGGGAGAGGGAAAGATGAAGTGAGGGAGTAAAGAAGGTAAGGGGGAGAGGAAAGGGAAAATGAAAGGAAGAGGGAAGCGGAAAGAAAGAGGGAGAATGGAAGGGCGAAGAGAGGGAGGGTTGGAAAGAGGAGAGAACGGAGTAAGGAAAGGAAAAGGAAGAGGAAGGGGAAGAAGGAGGGTAAAAAATGGAGAAAGTTGAGAGGAAGGCAGGAAGGGAAGAAGAGACAAGTAAACAAAGAAAGGAGATAAGAAGGGCAGAGAGGTGAGGGACCCGTTATATAAATTCCACAACAAAGCTTCCTCTTTAGAAAGTGACTCCCTCTGTGTGTCTGTCTGTCCGTTCGGTGTCGGTATTTCAAGAAACAGTTTACAGATAAACGAGACGTAGATATCTGCATCAAAAGCCACATTTAACATAAAAATCCCACCCATAACAAATACAAGAAGCGACCAGGAACAATGCAGTCACACGAGAAGAGGTACCTCCACCCATTCCCCTTCCCCTCCCTTCCTCCTCCCGTCCACCCACCCCCTCCTACCCTCCACACCACCACGCCGGCTCCTCATGATCACAAGGTCGTATTTGAGGGAACGACCTGCGTAACAAACAGGTCTCTCTCGCTCCAGACGCCGGAAGATCTCGGGAAGTGGATGAGAAAGTTGCCGGTTTGTTCTGAGGGTTTGGTTTGTTGCGGAAATATCATAGTTACCCCGACGAGCTTCCCGTTTCCTTGTGATTATATTCCCGTTTTCTTTCTTCTTTAATTTTAATTTTGTTGTTCATATATGTAACAATGTTTTAATTTCTGAAAGAGATATGTTCTAGATGTCTTTTGCTAATGTTTACGTTTGTTTTCATACAAATAATCTCATTAACGTAGAGAAATTAGTAAATGTAAAACTATTTTCAGGAAAAAAGGCAAGAAAAGAATAGAATAATCCAACGTAAAATGAAAATAACAAACCCAAAAAATAACCAAAAACAAAACATAAAAATTAGAAATATGAAAAAACCAAGATATTCTAGAATGCGAGCGAGTTTTTAACCTCATGTCTCACCGGAATTTTTCGTCCATCTTCGAAAGTTCAGCAAAAGCCGGTTTGGTCTGGATTTTGTTTTGTCACACACACACACACGGGTGATGAAAGGGGAAGAGAGGAATGAAGTCATATGAATAATGAGATAAGAATAAGAAGGGAAAGTTTGGCAAAGAAAGAGATACATAAACACACACGCAGAAAGAGAGAGAGAGACGGAGAGAGAGAGAGAGAGAGAGAGAGAGAGAGAGAGAGAGAGAGAGAGAGAGATAGAGAGGAGAGAGAATTCAAAATTCAAACACTTTATTCCATTAATTACAATAGGTATTTTCTTTACATATAAGGTGTTTACACAATATAATAGGGTGTTATGGACATAGATATTATACATTGCTTGTGGAACAAAATTACACACAACATTATCATATGTGATTATCATATCATATATTATCATTATCATATATGATATCATATCGTGCTGGGCTTGATGTTTATGCGCCTAATGTCATTGATATTTCATGCTGCGTTCGGAACTGCTCGTCTATCTCGTCAGACTTGTCAGGACCAGCAGGACGAGATGCGCCGCGTTCGGAACCTCCCAGGACCCTTTCTGCCCAGAATGCAAAAACCGGCTTGAATGTAAAATACTTCATTTTTTGTCATAACCGGTGTCTTATTTTACAACGCCTGCAGGTTTGTAACTCCTTTGGTGCAACATTTAACTTACCTGCAACTGACAAACACAAAAAATACCTTTGATAACAACCAATTAAGGGTCATAAATTACCCACCAATATCTTGTGGTTTCCTGCAATGCCAATGTTTCAATACAAAATCTATTGTGACGTCATCTGGTCCTGCTCGGCCACCTTCGCAGGGAGGAAAGTTCTGTAGTTTCTGTCCTTTGTATTTGGTTTTATATTTAGGCGAACAGTGATTGATATACTAGTGCTAGTGTTTGCTATAACAACTAATTCTGTTTTCTGTGGTATTTTTTTTTGATTTTGATTAAGATATCAGAGTGCCCATTTACTTTCCTTGCCTCCGACGTGCCCAACTCGTCGTCGTCTCAAATGTCACTGACTGTGTTGTAAAACTCCTAGGTTTTTTAGCCTGTTGTGCTGGTCGAGCTGTAGCAGCCCAAAGGAATTCTTCATTGGTATCTGTGGGTATTTTTGCAAATGTTCTGACGGCTGTATGAAATACATTGTGTATTTTTCTGTGGGGTTTGTCTCAGACTTATTTTATTTCAAAAGTATGTTTTGCTTCTGTTAAGGATTTGGTTAAGCTTTTCCTATCAACTCATTTAAATTGTTAACAGAGGGGTGCGGGATCCAGAAAATTGGAGACAGCAGCGTACTGAATAAGAAGATCGTTGATGAAAAAAGTGAATAAGATTGGCCCTAGGATGGAGCCTTGTGGAACACCGATCGAACTTGTTGCTTTGATGATACCTTTTCTGAATTTTGACTGATGAGTTCTCGCCGGACAAATAATCCTAAACCAAAAATATCATTCCGTTCGATTTGTTTATTGTGAAGTATTTTCGTGGCTGACGCCTGTCAAAGGCCTTCGAATAAGTCCACACAAAGTGGTCAGGTCTATCTGGTTTGCTGTCTATGTTGTTATAATTCGCTTTGTGACTTAGTCAACGCTGTTTCGGTTGACGTTTACTCTACCCGTGTTGCGTGTTTGATATATAGGGTTTTCATCTTCCAGAAAAATGCTGTTAATTGGGTTCGCGACTATTTTCTCCGAGTACCTTTAGATATTACCGCCGAAGTATTGTGATGGGATCGATAATTATTGAAATGTCTGTGTTTGTTTCTTATTTGGCCACTACGTGACTTAACCAGCAGTTCCTGTTTTCGGCAGAATCGTTTCTGCTTCATTTTGATCTTTACTTTTGAAATAATTCGTTTCGCACAATGGATGGAGTGTTTTCACATTCCTTTTCTTGTGTTTATATTCATCCTGAAGGGTGGTGTCGGATCTGCTTATCTTGAGAGCTTTCTGAGTATTATTTCTATCATTTATGGCTCTCTTGATGTTGTCATCTATCCAGGGAGCGGAGGACGTTTTACTGTTTTTAGTTTTAATGGGTGCGGGGCGTTTTATGCTGTTCTTTATCCCTTCTGTTAAAGTGCAAGTTTGTCTGTCAACATTATCTGTTGCTAAAGTTATCTAATAGCGATGATTCGTTAGCTATATGTTCGCAGAGTAATTTGGGATCGTAATGGGTTAGATCACGAGAAGTTTTGGTGACTGGTTGTCGCTTTGGTTTTTCTATATTTAAGATCAAGGTTAAAAGTCGTGTGATCTGCAATTGGCATGGATAACATCTGTGTGAAGAATAATATCGGGTCTGTTTGTTATTATGACATCTAATATAGAAGCGGCATTTACTGTAATCCTTGTAGGCTTGTTTATCAGTTGATTTAATTTATTCTTATTAATTATCCCAGTTAGCTTTGCATTTGATTTGTTTAGATCGCCATTTAAATCACCTAGGATGAATAGGGGTTTTCTTTTTAACGACATTTCTCTGAAAATATTTTCAAGATACTCAAAAGATTCTGCTGTAGCATGTGGGTGTCTATAGACTGTGGATGGAAGGATGCATATTACTTTGTACCGGTTACCAGATGTTCCTCTACTGCTGTATCATTTACAGCTGTAGAGGAGATCTTATTTGATTTACGGGCATCTCTCGCATATATGCAGACTCCACCTCCGCGTCCTGCATCACATCTGTAAATATGAGAGTTTGGAATGTTGATGAAACTGCTTGATATTTCTTGGTGAAGCCACGTGTTACTAATGCACAGGATGTCGACGTTTCTCTCCTTAATTAAGGGGAGAAAGGGGGGGGGGCAGACAGACAACCAAAGACAATAGACAGAGCTACGTAAACAGACAAACAAAACACACAGACAAACCACAAACACGAAGTTCTCATTACTCGAGTAGAATCATGCAGAAAAAAATATATAACCCCCCTCTGGGTTTTCTCATGTTATATAAAGTAGAACTTATTTCTTTACACATATTCACAAAATATTCCAGTTTCTTGTCGTGCTTAGCCAAGTAAGATAGACGAGAAACAAAATATATTAATCGAAGATCAAGTAAGCGCAATGTGATCACCTTTAATTACTTGAACATATGACTTTTACCTTTCATCTTCGTGTTGAAATTTGATACTTTTTCTGGCTTTTCGCTTTTTCATTTTTTTTCTAATTTTCTTTATTTCTATAAAAGAGTTTATCAGTTTAGAATTTCGACAGTTTAGATTTAACATTGCATCTTCTTTTTACGAGAAATGCTTTAATAACCGATTTTTTCTTTCATTCTTTTCCTGGAGATAGCAATTCTCTTCTCTCCCTCTCCTCTAACTCCTCCCTCTCCCTGTGCTTCTTTCGTCGCCCCCTTCTTCTCCGCTCTCTCACTTCTCTGTTCCTCTCTCTCTCTCTCTCTCTCTCTCTCCCNGGGAGAGGGGAGAGGGAGGGGGGAGAGGAGAGAGGAAGGAGAGGAAGAAGAGAAGGCGAGAGGGGAGCGAGGGGAAGGAGAGGGCGAGGAGGGAGGAGGAGAGAGGAGACGAGAGGTAGAGAGAGAGGAGAGGAGAGTGAGGGAGGGGGGGAAAGAGAGGGAGCGGAGGGGAGGGGAGGGGGAGAGGGAGAGAGATGAGAGAGAGAGAGAGAGAGAGAGAGCGAGAGAGAGAGAGAGGCGAGAGAAGGAGAGGGAGGAAAGAGGAGGAGAGAGGGCGGAGAGAGGATGAGAGAGAGAGAGAGAGAGAGAGAGTAGGAGAGAGAAGAGAGAGAGAGAGAGAGAGAGAGAGAGAGAAAGAGAGAGAGGGAGAGCAGAGAGAGAGACAGAGAGAGAGAGAAGAGAGCGAGAGAGAGGCAGAGAGAGAGAGCAGAGAGCAAGAAGAGAGAGAGAGACGAGAAAGAGAGAGAGGGGTCGCAGGAGGGTAGAGAGAAGAAGAGGAGCGAGGAAGGGAGAGAGAGAGGGAGAGAGAGAGAAGAGAGAGAAGAGCAGAGAGAGAGAGAGAGAGAGAGAGAGGAGAGAGAGAGAGAGAGAGAGGAGAGAGAGAGAGAGAGAGAGAGAGAGAGAGAGAGAGAGAGAGAGAGAGAGAGAGAGAGAGAGAAGATGAGAGAGAGAGAGAGAGAGAGAGGAGAGAGAGAAGAGAGAGAGAGAGAGAGAGAGAGAGAGAGAGAGAGAAGAGAAGAGAGAAGAGAGAGAGAGAGAGAGAGAGAGAGAGAGAGAGAGAGAGAGAGAGAGAGAGAGAGAGAGAGAGAGAGAGAGAGAGAGAGGAGAGGAGAGAGAGAGAGAGAGAGAGAGAGAGAGAGAGAGAGAAAGAAAGAGAGAGAGAGAGAGAGAGACAGACAGACAGACAGACAGACAGAGACAGAGACAGCGAGAGAGAGAGTGAGAGAGCGAATGAGGATGGAGAGATGGAAAAGAAGGAGTAGGCAATAGACAAAACAAACGAACAACAACAAAGCAAAAAAACAAGAAAAAAATGCCAATAAACGAAAACCATAAAAAGAAAATAAAGAGCGAAAGGGAGATAGGCAGACAGACAAAACGAGATTCACATAGACGTATAGAAAGAGAGAAAGAATTTGATTCAATCCTATTCTCTCTACATCATATGGCTTCAGAATCCTTATCTTTGTCGTTGTTATGATAGTGTTCCAACAATTTTCACGTTATGTCTGTATCATTGTTACTGTTTTCATCATCATCATTACTATTATCGTCTTTCTCATCACCATGACCGTAATCATTAACGTCATTATTGTTATTATCTATTAATTAATATGATTTACTTATTTGATTACTACTACTACTACTATTACTACTATTACGACTACTACTACTACTTCTACTACAACTACTACTATTACAACTACTCCTACTACTACTACTGCTACTACTACTACTACTACTATTACTGTTACGACGACGACGACTACTACGACGACTATTACTACTACTACTACTACTACTACTATTATTACTATTACGACAACTACTACTACTGCTACTACTAAGACTACAGCTACAACTAGTAGGGGACGGTGAAAGAGGAGACGGAGGATGAAAAGAAGAAGCAGGAAAAGAAAAAGGAATAAGGAGAAAAAGTGCACGAAAAGAAGAAGGAAAATAAGAAATAGACAATAAAGAGAAGAGGAAAAAAAGAGGAGCATGATAAGAAGGAAGGGGAGAAGAAGAAGAAGGCAGAAGAATAGAGAGGATGAGCAGAAGTTTGGAGAAAAAGGTAGGAAAAGAAGAAAATTTAGAAGTAGGAGAAAAAAGAAGAAAGAAAAGAAAAAGGAAAAAGAAGGAGAAAAGATGAGAAGAAGAAGGAGAGAAAGATAAGAAGAAGAAGTAAGAAGAGGAGGACCCAGGCATGCGTTTGACCCGTCCAAAGAGTTATTTTATCGGGGAAATATTACGTGACAGGTGCGGGCATCACTCGCTCTGGAGAGGTCACGGAGAGGTCAAAGGAGGTCAAGATGGAGCATAAGTTACGAGACGAGAAGCTGAAGAGGCGGGAGATTTCTTCGAAGGTCTTTTGAAGATGGTGTCGAAAGGGGAAAAAAAAAAAAAAAAAAAAAAAAAAAAAAAAAAAAAAAACGTCTTTTAGGAACGATGGTCGCGAGGGAAGGGGGGGGTAAAGGGGAGGAAGATGGGGGGGGGGGTAGAGGAGGAGGAAGGTTGGGGGGGATAGAGGGAACCCCCAGAGAACCCCCCAAAAAATCCAAAGAACCCTCAGAGAACCAAAAAATGAAACAGAGAACCCCCATAAAACCCTTAAAGAACCCCAGAGAACCCCAATGAACCCCCAGAGAACCCCAAAGAACCCTTAAAGAACCCCCCAAAAAAAGAGAACCCCAAAACCCCCATAAAACCCTTAAAGAACCCCCAAAGAACCCCCAGAGACCCCCTAAAAAAAGAGAACCCCCAATAAAATCCCCAGAGAACTCCTCCCCCCTAAAGAAAAAAACAGAGAACCCCCAGAGACCCCCTAAAAACAGAGAACCCCCATAAAACCCCAGAGAACCTCTCCCCCCTAAAAAAAACAGAAAACTCTTACAGAACCCCCAAAGAACCCCCAGAGAACCCCTCCCCCCGGAAAGGTGTTCACCGGACTAAATATGGTCCCCAAGAAGAGAAACCCCGGGGATTCCCCTCTCTCACACACAATCTCGATCAGCTGGTTTATGACGACACATTAAGTGGGGCGGAAAGACCCTCTTCTCCTCTTAATATCCACGGAAGATTTTTCCTCCTTCCGTCTCGACCTCTTTGCCCTCTTTGCCTTCTTTGTGCTCTTCGCACTCTTTGTTATATTTGCTCTCTTTTTCCTCTTTGACCTCTTTGGTTTCCTTTTCTCGTTATTCCCTTTACTCTCTTTTTACTCTTTACTCTCTTTTTACTCTTTGCCCTCTTTGCTCTCTTTTTCCTCTTTACTCTTATTGTCCTCTTTGCTCTTTTTTCTCATTATTCCCTTTACTCTCTTTGTCCTCTATGTCCTCTTGGCCTTCTTTACCCTCTCTCCTTTTTCCTCTTTACTCTTTTTTTCCTCTTTGTCCTCTTTGCTCTCTTTGTCCTCTTTGTCTTCTTTGCGAGAGCGAGAGAGAG
>NW_020870048.1:1628522-1631022 GCF_003789085.1 Penaeus vannamei
TATATATAATATCAGGATAGATATAGATAGATAGAAATAGACTAGATTAGATAGATAGATAGATAGATAAGAATAGATAGAATAGATATGATAGAGAATATGAGAGGAGATAGATAGATAGATAGATAGATAGATAGATAGATAGAGTAGATTAGATAGAATAGATAGAATATTTATTAGATAGATAAGATAGAGATAGAATAGATGAGATATACCGCATGTAGGGATATAAGATATATATACATGATTATAATAATACATATATATATTAATATATATTATAGTTAATATATATATAATATTATAATATATATATATAAGTATATAAATATATATATACTATATATATATATACATATATATTATATATATCCTATATAATATATATATAAATAGGTAAGTAGTATATATTATATAGGTATATATTATGTAATATATATGATATATAATTATTATAGTGAGTATATATTATATATATATATATATATTTTACAATATATATATATAAAATAATATATATATATATATATATAGTATATATATATATATATATATGCATATAAAGTATTATATATATATATATATATTATATAGTATATATATATATAATATATATACATATATACCACACACATATATGTAGTATATATAATACAAGCAATACTTCGGTACCAAAACAGCTAAATATTTTTCTTTTGAATAAGTTTTACTGCAAAGGAGAGAATTTATGCTATGTTATCCCGCATTTATTTGCATTTTTTTCAACAAAGTGTTTCTTACTGCAAAATACGAGTTTTCTCTCTTTTTCTGCTGTGTGCTTTTTTCTTTCTGTTAATATGTTCGTTATTTTGTTGCATTTTGCCTGTTGTTGTCATTTTTTCATTGTGGTTGTTATAAACTGTCATTGTTATTGGGTTATATTAATTGTGTCGACGGGAGAAGTACAAAGCTTTTTGTAACATATGCACGTTTGTTTTGATATTGTTATCACTCAGGCTTTTTGAGTTAGTCAGGTAATGATATTTTTTAATGACAATACTTAATCTCTCTCTCTCTCTCTCTCTCTCTCTCTCTCTCTCTCTCTCTCTCTCCTCTCTCTCTCTCTTCTCTCTTCTCGTCTCTCTGTCTCTCTCTCTTCCTCTCTCTTCTCTCTCTCATCTCATGAACTCATCTCTGTCTCCTCCTTCTCTCTCTGTCTCGTCTCTCTCTGATCATACTCTCTCCCTCTCTCTCTCCTCGTCTCTCTCTCTATTCATCATCTCTCTCTCTCGTCTCTTCTCGTCTCTCTCTCTCTCTTCTCTTTCATACTCTCTCTCTCATCTATCTATCTATGTAGTCGTCTTTCTCTCTCTATCATCTCTTCACTCAGGAACTCTCGTCTTTCTTTCTCTCTCTCCTCTCATCTCTTCGCTCTACCTCTCTCCCGCCTACCCTTCTCTCTCATCTTCATCGTCTCCTAGATCAGGATAGTCTCCTCATCCTCATAATCTCTCGTCGAGCCTCGTCCTCTATATTCACTTCGTCAGTATCATTATCTCTCCTCTCTTCATTCAGCCATCTACTAAATACGAGAATCAAAGACAGCGGACGGAGTCATCTCACAAATCGAATGGGTGACGACAGCTGGGCAGTCGGGTAGAAAATGGAGGAGACGCGTCAAGATCTCTGGCGGAGAAGTCCAAACAAACTGTCATTACTCTCATCGTCTCTTCTCTCAATCTAGAAAAAAACTCGTCTCTCGGTCTACACATCTACTCATCTCTCTCTCTCTCTCTCTCTCATCTCTCTGTCTCTTCCAATCTCTCTACTTTCTCCTAATCTCTTCTTACTCCAATCACTACATCTCGCCTCTCCAGAAATCCTCGAATATACTCTCAATACTATCTGTCTCATTTCTCTTATCTTCTCATCGGATACTACATCTTCTACTGCGAAACAACGGGATCTACAAAATACAGAATGTAGAGATAAGCCGGATCATTCTCATCTCTCTCAGGTCTCTCTCGAGGGGTGGAGATAACATCGATACAGGATGCAGGAGGGAAGGGATACTAGCGTGGACTGGATCAGGTGGTAGAAAGAAGACACAATTCAGAAACAAAGAAGAAAAAGATCGGGCATCGAAAACGAGAAGTCTATACAGTGTGCACAACAAGTAGCGTAGGCACGAAAATTCACAACAAGGAATCGTCGGAAAAACAGGGAGGGCGAGAAAGAATGTGGCAGATTGCATGCAGACAAAGATGACGTGACGGTCATGGGAAGAAGTGAAATAAAGAGAGCGAGAGTATCAGAATGTCAGGAAGGTGAAGGAGAAAGAAGGAGAAGAAGAGAGGAGAATTAAGAGCGTGTAGGGGAGAAACACGGGAAGGGAGGGCTTCGTCGTCGAGAAGAGCATAGAGAGAGATAAGTAGAAAGTAGTGGCAGGATGAGTGCTGAGGGAGAGGCTGGAAAGCGATAGTACATTGAGAGGCAGGGTGCTGACAAAGGAAGAGGAGGA
>NW_020870049.1:22334-29145 GCF_003789085.1 Penaeus vannamei
TATATGGCATGATATTTTCTGTTACTTTCCACCCCTCCCCCTCCCTCCTCCCTACTTTTAGGCAAGCCAGGTCATCCTTTTCCTTCCCTATATATTCTATTTCCCTTCCCTCCTCTCCTCCCTCCCTCCCTCTCCCCACTCTCCCTCTCCTCCTTCCCCACTCTTCCCCTCCCTTCACACCTTCCTCTTAGTACCACTCACCCTCCATCCCTCCCTCTCTCCCCAAGGAGCCTACTCCTCATCCCCCCTCCCCCACCCAACCCTTCAACTCTTCTACCCTAAACCCAGATTTTACACCAGTGGTGGCAGCAAAAAAAAAAAAAAAAGATGGAGCGAAGAGAGAGAGCGAGCGCGCGCGCGCGCGAGAGAGAAGAGAGAGAGAGAGAGAGAGAGAGAGAGAGAGAAGAGAGAGAGAGAAGAGAGAGAGAGGGAGGGAGGAAGAAGAAGAAAGAACGACAGAGAGAAAGAAAGAAAGAGATAAGATAAAAGAAAAGAAAAAAACAAAAATGAGACAAAAAAAGGGGGAAAAAATAGCGAGGTCTTTGTCAGATGCAAGAAAGTTGGATACTTCTACGTCTCGTTCCATCCTCCTGAAGTGCCTGGTGTCAGATCTGAAGGATCCGCGGGAGTTTATTTTCGATGACTGACAAGATGAATCCCCTAAGATCCTTTCCGGGAGTGGGGAGGGAGGAGGGGAGAGGAGGGAAGGAGGGGGGGGGAGATTGGGGAGCGTTGAAGGAGGAGGTTAGGGGAGCAGTGGAGGAGAAGGAGGATGGGAGAGTGGGGTAGGGAGAGGTTGGGGAAGCGGGGGAGGAGGAGGATGGGGAAGTGGGGAAGGGGCAGGGGAGAGGGTTGGGGAAGGGAGATGGGAAGGGAAGCGGAGGGGCAGGGGAGAGTGTTAGGGAAGGGGAGAGTGTTAAGGAAGGGGAGGGTTAGGGGAGAGGTTTTGGGAAGGGGGAGGGGCAGGGGAGTGGGTTGGGGAAGGGAAGGCGGAGAGGCGGGAAGGGGCAGGGAGAAGGTTAGGGAAGGGGGGGAGGGGCAAGGAAGAGGGTACAAGGGGATGAGGGAATGAAGGAGGGTGAAATATTGACAGAGGGAAACAGTAGGCGAATGGGAAAGGATGGAGTGAGGGGGAAAGAGGAAAAAGAAAGAGAGAAAAGGAGAAAATATAAGGAAGAGCGAGGGAGGCGAAATAGCACGGGGAAAAATAGGAGTAAAAAGGAAGAGAAGGACGAGGTGTAAAAGGGAGAAAGAGAGAATAAGATAAAAAAAAAAAGGAGAATACGATCCAGTGCAGCGAAAGGGAGATAGAAGAAAGGAAGAAACCATTTAGATAAAGGAAAAACAGAGATAGAGGAAAATAGAAGAAGCGAAAGAGAGGGTAAGAGAAATGGGAAGTTACCGAATGACAATCATGACGATGACTGAATAGCGATTTTGAAAAATAAAGCGAAATTTTATTTGATAAAAAGGAAAATTTAAAATACAAAAAAATCTATTGTTTGAAATAACAACCTCATAACATTTCGATATCTTAAGTATTACATAAATAGTAATAATAATGTTATGGTGATAGATTATAATGCCAAGTGTTGAGAAGGAGGAGGAGGAGGTGGAAGAGGAGGAGGAGGAGGTGGAGGTGGAGAGGAGGAGGAGGAGGTGGAGGTGGAGAGGAGGAGGAGGAGGAGATGAAGAGGAGGAGGAGGAGGAAGAGAAGAGGAGGGAGGAGGAAGAAGATGAGGAGGAGGAGGAGGAGGGAGGAGGAGGAGGAGGAGGAAGATGAAGACACTCTCACGCGGCCGCACTTCCCCTCAGCCAAGTGGTCAAGTCGCGACCGAACCTCTGAGGGGAGAAGCGTCTAAGAGGGGATACGAGGCAGAGGAAGGAGGGAAGGAGAGGGGAAGAGGGGAAATGGGGATAGAGAGAGAGGGGGAAGAGGGAAATGGGGAGAGAAAGGTGAGGGGAAGGGGGAGAAAATGGGAGAAGAGAGAGGGAAGGGAGAAATGGGGAAGAGAGAGAGGGGAGAGGGAGAATAGGGGAGAGAGAAAGTAAGGAAGAGGGAGAAAATGGGGCGAGGGAGGAGGGGGATGGGGGGGAAGGAAAGGAATGGGGAGAGAGTGAGGGGGAAAGATGTTGAAAAGAGTTGGGAGGAATTGGGGGGGGGGGGAAGGGAGGCACAACCAGAGAATAAGATATATTTTTGGAAAGGATATAAGAAAGAAAGGGAAAGTTTGTGAGATATAAAAAGAAACGAAATCTGTTGAAGGAAACTAAAGGATTAAGATAAGAGAGAGAGAGAAAGAGAGAGAGAGAGAGAGAGAGAGAGAGAGAGAGAGAGAGAGGGGGGGGGGGAGAAAGAGAAAATGAAAGAGAGAAGGAGGGATAGATATGATTTGCATGTGTAATATCAATTCTCATATTCGCAGTTAGTCTTTTCTCTTCACATCTTAATTTAGTAAGTTTTGCAAAGGTTAAACATTTCTGAATGTGTGGTGTGTCTGTGTGTTTTGCGCGTATGTGTGTGTCTGTTTGGCGCGCGCGTGTGTGTGGTTTGCGCGCGTGTGTGTGTTTGTCTGTGTGTGTTTTGTGCGTGTGTGTCTGTGTGTGTTTGCGCGCGTGTGTGTGTTTGGCGCGCGTGGTGTCTGTGTTGTTTGCGTGCGTGTGTCTGTGTCTGTTTGCGTGCGTGTGTCTGTGTCTGTTTGCGCGCGTGTGGTCCTGTGTCTATTTGCGCGCGCGCGCGTGTGTGTTTGTGTTTTGCGAGCTTGTTTACGTATGTTAGTGTATGTGGTGGTGTACGTTTTTCCTCCCTATGTATAAACATCATTGCTCTCCGTATGTTGATCCACATACATTCATTATTCCAGACCCTCATCAAAAACATCCTGGAAAGCGAAAGAGCCACGGCCAAGCGGCGGCACTCGGCCACAGGGGACCCAAGAGAAGCTAGTTTCAGTTCAAGGTTCAATTTGCTCCTGATTTCACCTGAGAAAGGCACTTAAGTGGGTAAATAAATGAAGGGGAAAAAATGTCCGTTGGTCTCATTGTTTATGTATACTCCGTTGTGGAATACACGTGTATGTTGTTCATGTATGGATGAGTGTGTGGTGTTTGTGTTGTGTTATGTTTGGGGTTGTTTGCTTGTGTGTGTTGTTGTTGTATGTGTTGTGTTTGTTTGTATGTTTGTTGTGTGTGTGTGTGTGTGTGTGTGTGTCTTGTGTGTGTGTGTGTGTGTGTGGTGTGTAAGTGCGTGTTTGTTTGCTTGTGTGGTAAGTGTGTTTATTTGCTTGTGTGAGTGTGTATGTGTGCTTATAAAGCGCGTTTTGTGTGTGAGTGGTTGAAAAAGAGAGGGGATTAGGTGAAAGGAAAGGGAGGTAAAAGGGAGGATTAGGAGAAGGGAGAAGGAAATGGAAGCAAAGGAGACATGGTTTATCCCACCAGTTTCCTTTTGAGAAAAACCCCTGATGAACTTTGCTCCATTTATGTCACGTGTTCATCAGGTCTCCTTCTCCCGCGTCCTTTTAGACTCTGTTTCTCTGTTTATTTGTCTGTCTGTCTGTTTGTTCCTTTCTCTGTCTGTTGTTCTCTTTTCTCTTTTTCTTTTTTTCTTTCTCTCTTCTTTTTCTCTTTTTCTCTTTCTTCTCTCTTCTTTCTTCTTTTCTTTTCTCGTCTCTCTTCGGTCTCTCTCTCTCTGTTTCTCTCTCTCCCTCTCTCTCTCTCTCTCTTCTCTCTCTTCTCTTCTCTCTCTTCTCTCTCTCTCTCTCTCTCTCTCTCTCTCTCTCTCTCTCTCTTTCTTCATTTGCTCTCGTTATCGCGTTCTTTTTCTTGTATGATTTTATTCTTTTTCGACATTCTCTTTTGCTTTCCATTTTTTTTTTTTTTTGTTATCATAATCTTCTTTACTTCATCTCGAATTCGTCTTTGGCTTCTGTGTATTTCTGAAGAGCTGATGTTTCCTCTTGTCTCTCAGATTCTACCTCAGTTTATCAAATATCACATTTTCTCTCTCTTTCTTTCTTTCTCTCTCTCTTCTCTCTCTCTTTCTTCTTTCTTTCTTCTTTCTTTCTTTCTTTCTTTCTTTCTCTCTTTCTTTCTTTCTTTCTCTCTCTCTCTTTCTTTCTTCCTTTCTTTCTTTCTTTCTTTCTCTCTCTCTCTCTCTCTCTCTCTCTCTCTCTCTCTCTCTTCTCTCTCTCTCTCTCTCTCTCTCTCTCTCTCTCTCCTTCTCTCTCGTCTCTCTCCCTCTCTCTTTCTTCATTTGCTCTCGTTATCGTTCTTTTCTGTGTATGATTTTATTCTTATTCAACATCTCTTTTTGCTTTCCATTTGTTTTTGTTTTTTTTGTAATCATAATCTTCTTACTTTCCATCTCGAATTCGTCTTTGGCTTCTGTGTATTTCTGAAAAGCTGATGTTCTTCTCTTGTCTCTCAGATTCTACCTCAGTTATCAAATATCACATTTTCTCTCTCTTTCTCTTCTCTTCTCTCTCTCGCTCCTTTCTTCCTTTCTTTCTTTCCTCTTTCTTTCTTTCTTCTCTCTCTTTTTCTTTCTTTCTTTCCTTCTCTCTCCTTTCTCTCTTCTCTCTCTCTCTCTCTCTCTCTCTCTTCTCTCTCTCTCTTCTCTCTCCTCTTCTTTCTTCTTTCTTTCTTCTCTCTCTCTCTCGTCTCTCTCTCTCTCTCTCTCTCTCTCTCTCTCTCTCTCTCTCTCTCTCTCTCTCTCTCTCTCTCTCTCTCTCTTTCTCTCTTCTCCCTCTCTTTCTTCATTTGTCTCGTTATCGCGTTTCTTTTTCTGTATGATTTTAATTCTTTTTCGACATTCTTTGCTTTCCATTTGTTTTCTTTATCATAATCTTCTTTACTTCATCTCGAAATTCAGTCTTGCCTTCTGTGTATTTCTGAAGAGCTGATGTTATGTTTCTCTTGTCCTCTCAGATTCTACCTCAGTTTATCAAATATCACATCTCATCTCTTCTTTTCTTCTCTCTCTCTCTCTCTTTCTCTCCTTCCGCTTTCTTTCTTTCTTCCTTTCTTTCCTTTCTTTCTCTTCTTCTTTCTTTCTTTCTTCTCTTCTCTCTCTCTCTCTCTCTCTCTCTCTCTCTCTTCTCCTCTCTCTCTCTCTTTCTCTCTTCTCTTTCTTCTTCTTTCTTTCTTTTTCTTTCTTTCTCTCTCTCTCTCTCTCCTCTCTCTCTCTCTCTTCTACTCTCTCGTCTCCTCGTCTCTCCTCTCTCTCTCTCTCTCTCTCTCTTCTTCTCTCCTCTCTCTCTCCCCTCTCTCCTCTCCTCCTCTCTCTCATTCTCCTCTCTCTCTCTCTTTCTTCTCTTCTTTCATTTTGCTCTCGTTATCGCGTTCTTTTTCTTTGTATGATTTATCTCTTTTTCGACAGTTTCTCCTTGCTTTTCATTTTTTTTTTTTTTTTTTTTTTATCATTTAAACTCTTTACTTCATCTCGAATTCTCTTTGGTTCTGTTATTTCTGAAAGAGCTAGATGTTCCTCTTTGTTACTCCAGATTCTACCTCAGCTTCAAATATCACATTTTTCGTACTCTCTCTTTTCTTTCTCTCTCTCTTTCTTTCTTTCTTTCTTTCTCTCATCGCTCTTTCTTTCTTTCTTTCTTTCTTTCTTTCTTCTTTCTTCTCTTTCTTTCTTTCTTTCTCTCTTCTTTCTTTCTTTTTTCCTGTTCTTGTCTTTTTCTCTTCTCTGCCTCTTTCTCTCTTTCCCTCTCTCATCTTTTCTCTCTTCTTTCTCTTCTCTCTCTCATCTCTCTCTCTTCTCTCTCTCTCTTCTCTCTCTCTCTCTCTCTCTCTCTCTCTCTTCCATTTGCTTCGTTACGCGTTTCTTTTCTTGGTTGATTTTAATTCTTTTTTCGACATTCTCTTTCTTTCCAGTTTTTTTTTTTTTCTTTTTTTTTTTTGTTATCATAATCTTCTTTACTTCATCTCGAATTCGTCTTTGGCTTCTGTGTATTTCTGAAAGTAAGTTTTGGATTGTTCCTCTCTGTCTCTCAAGATTCTACTTCAGTATTATCAAGATATTAAATGTGCCATGGCTATGGTTGTCTCTCTCTCTTCGTTTCTCTCCATCTCCCTCATCTCCTCTCTCTCTCTCTCTCTACTTCCATCTACTCCCTCATTCTCGTCTTGTGCTCCTCTCTCTCTCTCTCCTCGTTAACTATTATTATGGTGATATACTACAAAAAGCTTGGACCCTTTAGTATACTTAGTGTAGATATAGGCATATAGTGTTGTGGCCCGTTCCATGTGTTGATGTGCCCCCCGTGGCTCCGGGATGTGTGCCGTGGTGTGGCCAGGAATAACGTGTTGTGGTGCGCAGACTTGTGATGGTGTGTGTTGTGGAAACACACTCTATCTCACTTTCTCTTTTTTGTCCCGTTTCGCAACTCCTTTTGTTTTCGTACTCTCTCTTTTTACTTCTTCACACTTCCTTTTCTTTCCCCTTCTTTTTCCTCTCTCTCTTTCTGTTCCTTTATCATCCCCTTCTTCCCATCTCCCCTTTTCCACCCTATTTCCTCTCTCTCTCTCTCTCTTCTCTCTCTCTCTCTCTCCTCTCTCCTCTTCTCTCTCTCTCTCATCTCTTCTCTCTCTCTTCTCCCTCTCTCTCTCTCTTATCATATATATTTCATATATAGACACAACTGTCATTGTCTAAAGGAACGTCGAAGAGTAAGTAATAATGGGTGAAGAAAGTGAGAAAGAAATTGCGTTTTGAACATTTAGGGTTATAAATTAGAACGATAATAAGAAGAACCGTTAGAGGGAGGAGCAGGAGAAAGAAAAGGAAGTGAAGAAGAAGAAGATA
>NW_020870049.1:45240-57086 GCF_003789085.1 Penaeus vannamei
GAAACGATAACCGGAAGGCAGTGGATGAGAGAAGAAAGAGGAAGGAAATGAAGAGGAGGAAGAAAAAGAAGGAAAGAAAATTAAGAGGAGATGGTGGAGGAGGTGGAATTGAAGGAGGCGATGGCGTGACAGAAGAATAATAATAAGAAAATAAGGAAGAGAGAGAGAGAGAGAGAGAGAGAGAGAGAGAGAGAGAGAGAGAGAGAGAGAGAGAGAGGAAGAGAGAGAGAGAGAGAAGAGAGAGAGAGAGAGAGAGAGAGAAGAAAGAAAGAAAGAGAGAAGAGAAAGAGAAAGGAACTTCCGGCCCTGCAAGGAAGGAAGTACATACTTGCAAGAACCGAAGGAGGAGAAAGACCGAAAGAGTGATAAAATCGTGCAAGGGAAAGGGTGAAGGGTGTTTAACCAGGTGGATTTAAGAGGAGGGAGAGGGAGAGAGACAGAGAAGAAGGAAGGGGGTGGAGAAAATGCGGAAAAGAGGTGATATAGACGATAAAAAGTAGAGGAAAGGAGAGGCAGAGTGTGAGAAGGGAGAATGAGGATAGGCAGATTACGAGAAGAAGTGGAAAAAGATAGAATAGGAATAGGAAGGAAAGAGAGAATTAGATTTAAAAAAAACGGAGGAAAGCAAAAAAAAAACAAAAAAAAAAAAACAGAAGAGAGAGATCGAAAAGAAAGACAAGAGACAGTGAAAGAAAAAGGGCAGAAGGAGTGATAAAGAAAGGGTGAGGGAGCCACGCCAACCTCCCACTCCCCTCCCTCTCCCTCCCCTCCGTCCCTCCCTCTCCTTCCCCCTCCCTTCTCTCCTCTCCCTCCCTCCCCTTCCCCTCCCTTCCTCTCCCTCCCTCCCCTCCTCCCTCTCCCTCCTTCCCTCCCCTCCCCTCCCCTCCCCTCCTTCTCCCCTCCCCCTCCCTCTCTCTCCCCTCCCTCCCCCTTCTCCCTCTCCTCCCTTCCCCATCCCCCTCACTCCGTCAGCACGAGCCAGGAACCTCCCTCCCCTCCCTCCCCCTCCCCTTCCCTCTCCCTCCCTCCCCCTTCCCTCCCCTTCCCCTCCCCTCCCCTCCCCTCCCTTCCCTCCTTCCCCTTACTCCGTCAGCACGAGCCAAGGAACCTCCCCGCAGAATAGATGGTCTTATGCAACGCCCCATCACTTTTATAGCATCGTTGTCCACTTTGCCTTTATAAAACCCTGTGCTCATCACATCGCACACACGACGGGTCTGGGGGACAGAGAGTGGGGGGGAGGGGGATAGAAGGGGGTAGAGAGGGATAGAGAGGGGGGATGGGAGGGGTAGAGGGAAGGAGAAGGAAAGGGGGGGTGGGGTTAGAGGGGGATAGAGAGGGTCGGGAAAGATGGGGGGGGAAAGGGTGGGAAGGGGGAAGGGAAGGGGAAAGAGGGGAAAGGGGGAAGGTGGGGGAGAGGGGGGAAGGGAAAAGAGAGGAAAAGTTAGAGGGGTAGAGAGAGGGTGAAGAAGTAGAAAGTGGAGAGCGAAAAGGTAAAGAAAGAAGAAAGGAAGAAAGAAAGAAGGAGGCTCAGAGAGGAGAGAAGAGAAGAGAGAGACAAGATTAAGGGAGGAAGCAACGACTAGCGGAAGGGGGGATTAGGGGAAGGAGAAGGCAAGGGTAAGGAAGGTAAGGAGGATAGGGCAGGAAGGACAAGGGGAAGGAGGGGGTAGGGATTGGGAGCGATAGGGGAGGAAGAGGAGAGAGGAAGAGGAAGAGGAAAGAGGAAAGAGGGTACGTGATGGAATAAAGTGCCATATGGGGGAAGATTATGTGCCATAAGGTCGAAAATTACGATAGAGACTTTACAGCGTTTGAAAGAAAGTGTGTGTGTGTGTTTGTGTGTGTGTGTGTTTGTTTGTGTGTGTGTGTTTTTTTTTTGTGTGTGGTGTGTTTTGTGTGTGTGTGTTGTGTGTGTGTGTGTGTGTGTGTGTGTGTGTGTGTGTGTTGTCTTGTGTATATGTGTCTGTCTGTCTGTGTATATGTCTGTGTATACATTTGATTACATCCTTTTCTCAAAAAAAGGAAATAAAATCAAGACAAGACAAGTGATTTATTTACAAAAAAAAAAAAAAAAAAAGAAAAGAAAAAGACAAAGAAAACGCCCACCTTTCACGTGGAAATTCGAAAAGGAGATGATGGATAGGGGAAACTTTATTAAATATCGATTTTTCTCTCTCTCTCGATTTCTCTCTCTTTTGAGGAGCGAAAGAAAAAGAGAGAGAGAAAAAAGAGAGAAATATAAAACAAAGACAAATATCAAACAGGAGTGAGTATTTCTCTCTCTCTCTCGATTTCTCTCTCTTTTGAGGAGCGAAAGAAAAGAGAGAGAGAGAAAAAAAGAGAATATAAAACAAAGACAAATATCAAACAGGAGTGAGTATTCTCTCTCTCTATCGATTTCTCTCTCTTTTGAGGAGCCGAAAGAAAAGAGAGAGAAGAAGAAAAAAAGAGAATATAAAACAGAGACAAAATATCCAACAGAGTGAGTATTTCTCTCTCTCTCTCGATTTCTCTCTCTTTTGAGGAGCGAAAGAAAAGAGAGAGAGAGAAAAAAAAAGAGAATATAAAACAAAGACAAATATCAAACAGAAGTGAGTATTTCTCTCTCTCTCTCGATTTCTCTCTCTTTTGAGGAGCGAAAGAAAAAAGAGAGAGAGAGAGAGAAAAAAAAGAGAATTATAAAACAAAGACAAATATCAAACAGAAGTGAGTATTTCTCTCTCTCTCTCTCGATTTCTCTCTCTTTTGAGGAGCGAAAGAAAAGAGAGAGAGAAAAAAAAAGAGAATATAAAACAAAGACAAATATTCAACAGAAGTGAGTATTTCTCTCTCTCTCTCGATTTCTCTCTCTTTTGAGGAGCGAAAGAAAGAGAGAGAGAAGAAAAAAAAGAGAATATAAAACAAAGACAAATATCAAACAGAAGTGAGTATTTCTCTCTCTCTCTCGATTTCTCTCTCTTTTGAGGAGCGAAAGAAAAGAGAGAGAGAAAAAAAAAGAGAATATAAAACAAAGCAAATATCAAACAGG
Source organism: Penaeus vannamei (assembly GCF_003789085.1). Classification (NCBI taxonomy): domain Eukaryota; kingdom Metazoa; phylum Arthropoda; class Malacostraca; order Decapoda; family Penaeidae; genus Penaeus; species Penaeus vannamei. The sequence goes on from NW_020870049.1 coordinate 48,272, forward strand.
AGTGAGTATTTTCTCTCTCTCTCTCTCGATTTCTCTCTCTTTTGAGGAGCGAAAGAAAGAGAGAGAGAGAGAAAAAAAAAGAATATAAAACAAAGACAAATATCAAACAGAGTGAGTATTTCTCTCTCTCTCTCGATTTCTCTCTCTTTTGAGGAGCGAAAGAAAAGAGAGAGAGAGAGAAAAAAAAGAGAATATAAAACAAAGACAAATATCAAACAGGAGTGAGTATTTCTCTCTCTCTCTCGATTTCTCTCTCTTTTGAGGAGCGAAAGAAAAAGAGAGAGAGAGAGAGAAAAAAAAGAGAATATAAAACAAAGACAAATATCAAACAGGAGTGAGTATTTCTCTCTTCTCTCGATTTCTCTCTCTTTTGAGGAGCGAAAGAAAAGAGAGAGAGAAAAAAAAAAGAGAGAATATAAAACAAAGACAAATATCAAACAGAAGTGAGTATTTCTCTCTCTCTCTCGATTTCTCTCTCTTTTGAGGAGCGAAAGAAAAGAGAGAGAGAGAGAGAAAAAAAAGAGAATATAAAACAAAGACAAATGTCAAACAGAAGTGAGTATTTCTCTCTCTCTCTCGATTTCTCTCTCTTTTGAGGAGCGAAAGAAAAGAGAGAGAGAGAGAGAGAAAAAAAGAGAATATAAAACAAAGACAAATATCGAACAGAAGTGAGTATTTCTCTCTCTCTCTCTCGATTTTCTCTCTCTTTGAGGAGCGAAAGAAAAGAGAGAGAGAGAGAGAGAAAAAAAAGAAATATAAACAAAGACAAATATCAACAGAGTGAGTATTTCTCTTCTCTCTCTCGATTTCTCTCTCTTTTGAGGAGCGAAAGAAAAGAGAGAGAGAGAGAAAAAAAGAGAATATAAAACAAAGACAAATATCAAACAGAAGTGAGTATTTCTCTCTCTCTCTCGATTTCTCTCTCTTTTGAGGAGCGAAGAAAAGAGAGAGAGAGAGAGAGAGAAAAAAAGAGAAATATAAAACAAAGACAAATATTCAAACAGAGTGAGCTCTCTCTCTCTCTCGATTTCTCTCTCTTTTGAGGAGCGAAAGAAGAAGAGAGAGAGAGAGAGAAAAAAAGAGAAATATAAAACAAAGACAAATATCAAACAGGAGTGAGTATTTCTCTTCTCTCTCGATTTCTCTCTCTTTGAGGAGCGAAAGAAAAGAGAGAGAGAGAGAAAAAAAGAGAATATAAAACAAAACAAATATCAAACAGGAGTGAGTATTTTCTCTCTCTCTCTCGATTTCTCTCTCTTTGAGGAGGCGAAAGAAAAGAGAGGGAGAGAGAAAAAAAGAGAAATAAAACAAAGACAAATATCAAACAGGAGTGATTTCTCTCTCTCTCTCTCGATTTCTCTCTCTTTTGAGGAGCGAAAGAAAAGAGAGAGAGAGAGAGAAAAAAAAGAGAATATAAAACAAAGACAAATATCAAACAGGAGTGAGTATTTCTCTCTCTCTCTCGATTTCTCTCTCTTTTGAGGAGCGAAAGAAAAGAGAGAGAGAGAGAGAAAAAAAGAATATAAAACAAAGACAAATATCAAACAGAGTGAGTATTTCTCTCTCTCTCTCGATTTCTCTCTCTTTTTGAGGAGCGAAAGAAAGAGAGAGAGAAAAAAAAAAAGAAAGAGAATATAAAACAAAGACAAATGACAGAGTGAGTATTTCTCTCTCTCTCTCGATTTCTCTCTCTTTGAGGAGCGAAAGAAAAAGAGAGAGAAAGAGAAGAAAAAAAAAAGAATATAAAACAAAGACAAATATCCAACAGAAGTGAGTATTTCTCTCTCTCTCTCGATTTCTCTCTCTTCTGAGGAGCGAAAGAAAAGAGAGAGAGAGAAGAGAGAAAAAAAAGAGAATATAAAACAAAGACAAATATAACAACAGAGAGTGAGTATTTCTCTCTCTCTCTCGATTTCTCTCTCTTTTGAGGAGCGAAAGAAAAGAGAGAGAGAGAGAGAAAAAAAAAAAAAAAGAATATAAAACAAAGACAAATATCAAACAGGAGTGAGTATTTCTCTCTCTCTCTCGATTTCTCTCTCTTTTGAGGAGCGAAAGAAAAGAGAGAGAGAGAAAAAAAAGAGAATATAAAACAAAGACAAATATCAAACAGAAGTGAGTATTTCTCTCTCTCTCTCGATTTCTCTCTCTTTGAGGAAGCGAAAGAAAAGAGAGAGAGAGAGAAAAAAAAAGAGAATATAAAACAAAGACAAATATCAAACAGGAGTGAGTATTTCTCTCTCTCTCTCGATTTCTCTCTCTTTTGAGGAGCGAAAGAAAAGAGAGAGAGAGAGAGAGAAAAAAAAGAGAATATAAAACAAAGACAAATATCAAACAGAAATGAGTAGTCATGATGGAATTGTTCTTGTTATGAGATCTGACGTTGTATAACATGATTTTTTTTTTTTTTTTTTTTTAAGTCGTGTTTCGAGTGGTCTTCTATTTATTGGACCTTTTGTATGAAAATAATCCTATGTCAAAAAAAAAAAATTATATGTTTCATATTTCATTTTTTGGGTATTAGGAATTTGAATACTTGTTGTGTAGCATGACAAATACTTTATATTTTATTATAATACTTTATATTAAATACTTTATATTTATTATTTATTATTATTTCCTACTCTTTTTAACGTATTTTTATTTTACTTTCTGTCTCGCTTTCTCTCTCTTTTCTATTTATCTAGTAATCTATATATCTATTTATCGATTTATCTTTATTCCTGTGTATCTATCTATCAGTCTGTCTATATATCTATTTTTTTAATTGTATTTATTTTACTTTCTGTCTCGCTGTCTCTCTCTTTGTTTATCTGTATATTTAATTATCTATTTATCTTTCTTCCTATCTATATTTCTCTCTGTCTGTCTATATAGCTATCTAGCAATTTTGTCTGTCTATCTATCTACCTATTCGTATACCAACCAACCTACTTATTTATTAATTTGTTCATTGATCTATCTGTCTATCTGTCTGTCTGTCTGTCAGTCTGTTTGTCTGTATATATGTCTGTATGTCTGTTTGTCTGTCTGTCATTCAGTCAGTCTGTCTGTCTATCTATCTATCTAATTATCTATCTGTCTGTTATCTATCTATCTATCTATCAATCTATCTATCTATTGCCATTGTTATCATTATTATTGCTATCATTATTACTACTACTTATTGTTAATTATTATTGTTTTATTATATTTTATTATTATATTATATGTTTTATTGTTTATTCTTATCATTATCATCATTAGTTTATTACCATTATTGTTATTATTTTATCCTTATTATTATTATTATTTTTCATTATTATCATTACTTTCATTATTATTATCTTCTTATTTTTCTATTATATTTATTATTATTATTTATTTATTTACCCGCCCCTTCTCCTTTCCCCTCTTCTCCCTCTTTCCCCTCTTTCCCCTCCCTTCTCCCTCCTCCTCCTTCCCCTCTTTCCCCTCCCATCCTCTCTCCTTCTCCTCCCCCTTTCCCCCTCTCCCTCCTCCTCCTCCTCCCCCCCTGGTTCCCTCTCCCCCCCCCCTCCCTCCCTCTCCCTTATTACGGGGCGTGCATCTGACCAATTAGAGAGGCGGGGTGGGGGGGTGGGGGTAAAAATCTGGTTCATTAGCTTAGGTTGTTTAATGATAGCTATGCCTTGCGGTCTCGTCAATGATAGCACTTGTTTTTTTTTTTTTTTTTTTTTTTTTGGGTGGGGGGTGGGGGGAGTCGTGTAAGGGTTGCTTGTCGTGTGAGTTTGTGTTGTGTGTGTGTGTGTGTGTGTGTCTGTGTGTGTGTGTGTGTGTGTGTGTGTGTCTGTATTGTCTGATGTCTGTATGTCTGTATGTCTGTGTGTGTGTGTGTGTGTGTGTGTGTGTGTGTGTGTGTGTGAGATGTGTGTGTGTATGTTGTGTGTGTGTGTGTGTGTGTCTGTGTGTGTCATGTGTTGATGCGTGTGTTCTATTAATTCCTCATAGACTTTCACACACGGGATATCGTATCTGGAATAACTGATACATCCACTACACGTATTTATGCACGTGTGTGTTACGTATTCTCGAGACCATGTACGTATTAATGGGATAAAACACACGTTATCCAAAGAAATACCAGCCATGGAGGATTTGTCAATGTAATGTGATTTTCTCTGCAGTTAATTCCAATTATTATTGTTGTTATTATTATTATTGTTATTTTATATTATTATTATTATTATTATTATTATTATTATTATTATCATCATCATTATTATTATTGTTGTTGTTGTTTATTATTATTATTATTGTTATTATATTATTATTATTATTATCATTATTATCATTATTCTCATCATCATCATCATTATTGTTATTATTATTATTATCATTATTAATATTATTAATATTATATTATTATTATCAGTTTTATTGTTATTTTATCATTATCCTCATTAGTATCCCATTACCATTATTTATTATTATTATTATTGTTATAGTTATATTTTTTCATTATCATTACTTTCATTATTTTATCTTGTTATTAAGTGTGTCTTATTGTTATTATTATTGTTATTATTATTATTATTATTATTATTATTATTTATTATTATTTATTATTATTATTATTATTCATTATTGTTATATTATTATTTTATTATTATTATTATTATTATTATATTATTGTTATATCATCATCATCAGTTTTATTATTATTTTTATCATTATCCTCATTAGTATCCCCATTACCATTATAGCTATTATCATTATTATTGTTATAGTTATTATTTTTATCATCATTATCATTACTTTCATTATTATTATCTTATTATTAAGTGTGGTCGTCGCCGAATCTAGCGCAACGTGGGGCCAAGGACGCTCCGTTTGGTCTGTGACGTCATTTCTGTGTGTGCGGTTTGTGTGTATGTATGTATTACACACACACGCATATACGGATACATGTGCTCGTTGACTAGTACGCGCTCATGCTTGCTTAGATATGCACATGTGTAGACACAAACACAAGCACACACAAAGACAACACGGGCACACACCACACAACGCACGACACGCACGCACGCACGCGTACGCACGCACGCGCGCACGCCGCACGCACACACACACACACACACACACACACACACACACACACACACCACACAACACACACACACACACACACAACACAACCACACAACACACAACATATATAATAATATATATATATATATATATATATATATATATATATATGATTGTATGATATATATATATATATAATACTATATATATATATATATATATATATATATATATATATATAATCAACCAAAAATGTTTCCTGGTATTGGAAAGAAATCAGATTCTTCGAGTTCGATTACATAAAGAAGAACATTAACTATCAAGAAGAAGGAGAATAATTGGAACAAGCCAAGAAGAAGAAGAAGAAGAAAAGAAGAGAAAAAGAAGAAAGAAGAAAAGAAAGAAAAAGAACAAGAAGAAGGAAGAAGAAGAAGAAGAAGAAGAAAAGAAGAAGAAGAAGAAGAAGAGAGAAGAAAGAAGAAGAAAGAAGAAGAAGAAGAAAAAAGAAGAAAAAAGATTAACAGATAACCTTAAGACAGTCGAGGTCGAACTGAGCTATTAATTGTTCCTGGTCACGCCATTCCCAACCTTGAGGACAGGTGTCGTAGGGGTCCAAATTGCTGGTTTTTTTTAATTTTCTTCTGTGCTTCTGTCTGCGGAGTAAAGTTTCTCGGATTAATTGATTCACTTTATGTCAACACTTCTCTGGTCTTCTCTCTTTCTTTGTTTCTTTATCTTTGTCTTCTTGGATTCTCGTTTTGGTCTCTTGTGGGTATTGCTTTTCTTTCTTTTGTGAGTATTGTATCGTTATCTTCATCTTCGTCTTCTTCTTCGAATTCATCTTCGTCTTCTTCTTCGAATTCATCTTCGTCTTCATCATCATCATCTTGTCTTCATCATCTTCATATCACATCGTCATCATCATCGTCAGCACCATTCATCATCATAATCATCATATCATCAATCATCATCATCGTCATCTTCATCATCATTGTCATCATCATCATCATCATCATCATCATTATCACCCTCATTCTCTTCATCTCTCCATCTTATTCCTCTCTACTCCATTTCCTCCTTCCTCCCTCCCATTTCTTCCTCTCCCTCATTCACCGTTCTCCCACCACTCCCGCCTTCCTCCCCACCTCACCCTCCTCCCTAAATCCACTTCCTCTTCTCTCACTCCTTCCTTTCTTCCAATTACTCCTTCCCTCCTATCCCTACCTCCTTCCCCAACTCCCCCTCACACAGCCCCATCACCTCCACCCATCCCTCTCCTTTCTCTCTCCCCCTTCCCCTCTCCTTCTCCTCTTCCCCCATTCTCCCCTCACCCCTACCTACCTATCCCCCCCTCCCCCATTCCTCACACCTCCCAACCTCCCACCCTCCTTCCACCCTCCCCCGCTCTTCCTCTCCCTCATCCTCCCCTTTCCCCTCACCCCTAACCTACTTAAATCCACCCCTCCCCATTCAGCTACACAACTCCACAAACTTCCACACACTCATCCTATACCACCCCTCCCCCCATCTAAACCTCTACACCTACAAATACTTACCCCCCTTTCCCTTACACCCCTAACTACCTATACCCCTCCCTCTCCACCCCCATATCCACCACCACTCTATCAACACCCATCCAACCCTACTCATACATCACTAATACAATTACCACGCCCCACCCTAAAAACACACTCACCCATACACCTATACCATACATAACACCTCAACTCACATTACCCATCAACCCCACCACTCCCCCGCGACCACCCACACAACCCGGCCCCCAAAACTCGCAACCGAAGAGCATCGGCGCCGAAGTAGCAGGGTGGAGGACTGTTACACGATGGACACTGGCGGACAAGGGGAGCCGGCCGGGCGGCCGCGGGCCCATGGCGGTCGACCTCGTACTGCCCATTCTGCCACCTCCTGGCACCTACCATTCAGTAGTCGCCAGGGGCGTCGCATATTCTCCAGATGGCTGATTAGATGATTCAAAGACAAAATGTGTGTGAAACTGACGATGGCACCTTGCTCACGCGACAGTTACCAGTATGGCATTGTTATTCAAATTAGGATCGAGTTTGGAGAAGGCGGTGGAGAAGGACGAGGGAGAAGGAGCACGGAAGAACGTGACGGGATAGAAAGGAGACGGAGGAAGGGAGGGAGCGCTCTGAGAGAGGAACTCTGACCGGCGAAAGTTAAAGCAGGGAAAAGGAGAAGGGATATGAGGGAGGAAGAATGCAGAGGAGCGACAAAGAGAGAAAAGTAGCAGGGAGGAGTAGAGGGGAGACGGGAAGGAGAGGGATATGAGTGGTGAAGAGGAAAGAGAAGGAAGGGATATGAGAGAGGAAGGGAAGGGAGGGAGGTAAAGAGAAAGGAGAAAAAAGGTGTCGAGAGGAAAATAAGAAGTGAGAAGATCAGGAAAGGAAGAGAAGAGAAGAAGAAATGAGAGAAATGAGAGAGGATCACAGAGAAAAGGAAAGTGGGGGAGAGGAGAAAAAAGGTAAAGAACAAGGAGAAGGGAAAATATTGGCGTAAAAAGGGAGAAGAGAAGAAAATCGACCAAAACGTAGAGAAATTAAAAATATAAAAGACTGAAGGAAGAAGAAGGAGACACGAAACAAGAAATCCAGAAAAAAGAACGAAAGAAATTAAAGAATAAAATAACCTAAATGAGAGAAAATAGGTAAAAAGGAGATGACGGAGGAAGAAAGAAAGAAAGAAAAAAAGAAAGCAATGCGCAGAAGCCAAGACAAACGGTGAAATAGGAGGAGGAAGGTTAAACAAAGCAATTAAAAACAACAAACTTTCGAGCGAAATGAGAGAAGGGGAGCAAGGGGGGGGAAGGGGGGGAGAGGGAAGAGGGGAGAGGGGGGGGGGAAGTTCAGCTGAATGGGAACTCTTATTTACTTTATAATGTTAAATGATTGATTTGATCTCTACTCGTTTGGTTGTTGTGAATTCCTAATTTCATTCGCGTTTATATAGTGTGAATGAATATTTCATTTTTTATGACGACTTACCACACTTGCTTTCTCGTTATTACTTTCTTCTACTTCTCTCTCTCTCTCTCTCTCTCTTCTCTCTCATCTCTCTCTCTCTCTCTCTCTTCTCTCTCTCTCTCTCTCTCTCTCTCTCTCTCTTTCTCTTTCTATTCTTTCTTAATCTTTTTCTTTCTATTCTTTCTTTCTTTTTTCTTTCTTTCTTTCTTTCTTTCTTCTTTCTATTCTTCTTCTTATCTTTCTGTCTTTCTTTCTTTCTTTCTTTCTTCTTTCTTTCTTTCTTATCTTTCTTTTCTTATATTCTTTCTTTCTGTTGCTTTCATTTCGTTTTTCTTTAATCTCTCTATCTCTCTCATCTCTCTCATCTCTCTCATCTCTCTCTTCTCCTTCTTCTCTCTCTCTCTCTCTCTCTACTCTCTACTCTCTCATCTCTCTCTCTCTCTCTCTCTCCCCTCCTCAATAAAGTATATCAAATCTATTCTATAATCTAATATTCTAATATCTATATACATAAATAATCTCAGCGCTAACAATTATAAGAATCTCATAATATATATATATAATATAAAAATATAATAATATAAGAGAGAGAGAGAAAAAGAGAGAAAGAGAGAGAGAAGAAGAGAAAGAGCAAATCATTCTCCCCCCCCCATCCTTCACTGTTACATTCCTACTTTCGTTTACTTATCCTATCATCCCATTTTGTTCGCTACCTCTTCTATTCCCTCTTACTCTTCTCCATTCTTCTTTCTACCCTTCATCCCTCT
>NW_020870049.1:58635-71135 GCF_003789085.1 Penaeus vannamei
GTGTAAATATATAATAGGAAGGAATATACAGGATAGAATGAGGATAAAGCTTGTGGGAGGTACTGAGAATAATCTGTCTGATAAAGGGAGATGGAGAGAGAGAATAAACGGAAGAGGAAGACGAAGAAGCGGGAAGTAAAGAGAAAATCAAGACAAGAGGGAGCAGCGCCGGAGCAGACACCAATGCTTATTATTAGCACGAAGACGACACGAATTGGCGCAGAGAGAGAGAGAGAGCAGCAAAGACGCAGGAGAGAGAGCAACGAGGAGAGAGACGAGACAGAGCAGCAGAAATGAGCAGAGAGAGACAGAACAACATTCTATATAACAGACATTTCACCGAGAGAACAGAGAGAGAGAGACGAAGAAGAGAGAGAGAGACAGAGCAGAACGAGGCGCGAGGTGAAGGTATAGAGGGAGGACAACTAATCCGCGCGACGCATCTGGAGAGGGAAGTGACAGGCCAGAGAGCACGAGAGAGAGGAGAGAGAGACGAGAGAGACGAGCAGAGCAGAGCACACGAGAAGCAAGAGCACGCACACGAGAGAGAGGAGAGAGAACGAGAGAGGCTGAGATACACGGGGGTGGAGAGGGAGGGAAGGAGAGAGAGAAGACGAGGCCACGAGAGAGAGAGATAGACTAGCAAATAAATCAAGAGCAGACGAAGAGCACGCACGGAGAGAGACCGAAGCAAGAGAGAGAAAGAGAAGGAGCAACACGATGAGAGACCGAGACAGATGAAGACACGCAGAAGCACACCGAAGCAGCAAGAGAGAGAGAGATGAGAGAGGCATGAAAAAAAGAATCAAATTGTATATTGAAATGAAGGTCAGGATAGTGGAAGAGGCAAAGGGATGCATAAAAGGAAGACAGGAAAAGAAAAGAGCATGATAGATATAGATAATGTAAGCTAAGGAGAAAATGCTGACAAAGACAAAAGAAATATTGGAGCGTGCGCGAGAGAAACAGAGACGAGACGCACGCAGGAAGGCACGGCATGGGAGTATAGGCGACGAAGTAACGCGCAGCAAAAGACAGAACGAACAGAAGCACAGAAGCACACGGAACGAGAGCGAGAAGAGAGAGAGAGAGAGAGAGAGAGAGAGAGAGGGAGAGAGAGAGAGAGAGAGAGAGAGAGAGAGAGAGAAGAGAGGAGAGGAGAAGAGAAAGAACGAGAGAGAAAGAGACAAACAGCGAAAAAAAATTTGACAAGAAGAGGACGAGACAGAGGGAGGGAGCGAGAGAGAGAGAGAGAGAGAGGAGGGAGAGGAAATGAGAAGAGGGAGGGGAGAAAGAGAGAAGGAGGAGAGCAGAGAAGGAGAGAGAGAGAGAGACGAAGAAGAGGAAGAGAGGAGAGAGAGAGGAGAGAGAGAGAGAGAGAGAGAGAGGAGAGAGGAGAGAGAGAGAGAGAGAGAGAGAGAGAGAGAGAAAGAGAGAGACGGAGAAAGAGCAACAGAAAGAGAAGGAAAAAGAAAAAAGAAAGGAGGAAAAGAAAAAAGGAATGACAGAGGCGAAGAAAGAACGAAAAAAAAAAAAAACAGAAAATGAAAAATACCTTAACAGAATGGTAGCGACACGGAAAGGGGAAAAATAATAAAAAAAGAAGAAAAACTAGATGAAAGGAAATGATAAAAGAAAAAAAAAAAGACATTGAAAATTGATATTGGAAATGAAAAGTCCAAATTAAGGTAACGATATTGCATTACACTACACAATCACAGAAAGGAAGGATATATGGAAATATTAAGACTCAAATGACACTGAAATGGCAAGAAATATAGCGGAAAAAAATGCAAATTACACATTTCAAAATCCTTTAATTTCCTTGCTTTAGGAAAGAGACAAGAATGAAAAAAATAAGGATACATAAAGTTGTAAAAGCAAATAGCATATGAAGACGCTTTCTTAATTATTATTCAAAGTGTTATTGAAATGTTATTCAAATAAGAACACAGTATAAATAATCACGTTAATTACAACAACTATAATTTTCTATAATTACTCCTATTCTTGCTTTATTATTTTTGTAATTTCTATCGTCGTTGTTGCTGTTTTTATCATTTTCTCTTTATTATAGCTAGTGTTATTATATACATTATCGCTGCTGTCATTATCACCAATTTTTGTTATTGTTACAGTTATCCTTAATTTTGATTGCTCTGATATTCTTTAAGTAATCTCTAGTATTCTTAACATTATTAATTTGAATACATTTTATGGTCTTGATTAAAATGTACCTATTTCTTTCTTTTAATTGCCCGCAACAAGATATATTTCTTTCTTTTTTATTTCCTATAATGGCCTCTCACAATAATTCAAGTGTAAAGTGACTATTTTGTTTGTTTTCGTCTATATATATTTTGATTTTTGATTTAGATATTCGTATCTATTATTCTATTATTCTCTCCCTCCGTGTTTTTCTCTTCTTTTGCTTGTGCACACTCTTCTTGTAAATATTATATCCTCTTCTTTAATAATTTTTCTATACCTTCCTCTTCTTGATGTTATTACACGAATTCTTCTCCATTTTCTCTTCTCTAACTTTCATCATCTTTATTTTTTTCTTTCTTATTTTTCTTTTAGGCTTCTCTTGAACATTTATTTTCTCTCCTGTCCCATCTATCTTTTCGAATCCGAGCGTTTTCTTTTTTTTTTCATTTTCTTTCATTTCTTTCTCTCTGTCTCTGTCGGCGGATTCTCTCACCTCTTTTCGTTAGGATTTCTCGATTTTTTTTTTCTTATTTTTTTTTCCTTTTTCAAATTGTCTCGTAACCGCAGTCACTCGAAAGATAATACGTGGCTCTTTGCCCTTTTGAATTTGTCTTTATTCTTCTGTACGGTTTTTCTTCTCTCTCCTTCTCTCTCTCTCTCTGTCTCTCTGTCTCTGTCTCTGTCTCTGTCTCTCTGTCTCTGTTCTCTTCTCTCTCTCTGTCTCTGGGTCTCTCTCTCTCTCTCTCTTCTCGGGTCTCTCTCTCTCATCTCCTGTCTCTCTTGCTAGCCTTACATTATATTACTCTTATTTTATTCTTACTCACAATATCTACCCTACTGATCTTTTTTGCTCTCACATCTACTCAACCACTCAATACACTAACTAACTGTCACTCTACATATATACATATACACACAACACACCGTTCCCCTCCTCTCTGTTCTCATCGTACTCTAAGTCTCCACTGTACCATCTGTCTCACACGGGTCCACACACATCCACACACCGCCACACACACAATCACGCCACAACACACCACACACGGGCACACAATCACACACCGCCACTACCACACACACAACGTCCACACACATCTCTCTCTCCCCACACACGCCGAGCCACACACCACACACACCCACAACCACACACATCACGCCACAAAACCACACCGGGCCACGGCAACACACACATGTCCCACACACAATACAAAGCCACACACACACACGCCAACAACACATATGTCAGACACACGCCACACACACACACACGCTCGTCCGGTCTCCCACAACACAAATCCACACAACGCCACTCACACACACACAGCCACGCCACAAACAACACTCATCCACACTCACGCCTCGACTCAACCCCAATCATCACACACGTCGTCATGCAGCCACAACACCAACAGACACCGCCACAGCACACACACATCTCTCTCGATTCTGTCTCCTGTCTCTGTCTCACCTGTCGCTGTCCTCCATCCATCACCACACACACACGCCTCAACATCTCTCACACAGCCAGCATCTCTCTCTCTCACGCACCATCCAAACAACACTCTTCGCTCTCATCCTCACGCCAATCACAACCGACAATCTCGATACTCACTTCTCTCTCATCTGGTGTCTCTGTCTCTTGATCCACATCTGGCAGTTCTGGTCTCTGTGTCTGGTCTCTGTCTCCTGTCCGGTCACCATCACATCGACATGCCCAACTCGTCTCTCTTTGGGTAGTCTCTCCATCCTCAAATCCACGCTCCCACACACACACAACACGTCTCGCCACACGCATAACACACACACGCCCATTTAACAGACACCTCACCCCTTTATAACATACATTGCCTCCCCCCCCCCCTTCCCCAACACTCACACATCTATACAAACTCACTAACTCGCATTTTATAAGGAGTGGAAGCGGAGGTTGGCGAGGGGGTCGGGGGGGGTTAACACTTGTTGGCCTTCCGGCGGCCCCTCGGGTACGAAAACAAATATATAATAATTATAAGAAACTCAGAATCAGTATGTATTACGGGGATCATCGGCTCATAGGTTGGCCAGCCCTATATATATATTAAGCACTATATGGATATTTCTCTTACCTTTATTCATGTATGTATGTAACTGGCAAGGATAGAGATTCATGTTAAGCCAAAGTACTCATGATCATGATCCAAGCTGTAACCTAGTCTAATCACCATATATACTTTATTACATAGTGAACTATATAATCAGTGTGGACCAACTTATGTTTTCGCTCTATTCTATCTTTCGCTACTAATGGTCATCCATTAGCCGGGCCTTATTATTTTTTTCTTTAGCCCTGTGATATTAATATAATTATATTTGATAATATGACCCCCTATTAGCTACGTCCCTAATTTACTATATATATCATTAGTGTGATATTATACCTGGTATATATATCTGTATACTATATATTGTCTTTATTATTTTATTATACTGTATTATTTTGTATTATGTTTCTTGTATTATTTTTATTATATTTGTAATATATTTGTATTATATGTATATATTGTATCTATATTGTATTTCATTTAAGTATGTTAAATGTATTTGTATATGTTTATATGTATAGTGTTATTTAATATGTATATGTTTATATAATATTTATGTATATGTAAGTATTGTACTGACTCGTATAGATTGTAATATGTATTGTATATTGTATTATAATATAATGTTATGTATATATTATTGTACTTGTATTAATATATGTATTGTATTATTGTATGTATAATGTATACTCGAGTGGTCCTCCATTCCTCATCTCTGTCCTGACTATATATGTATAATATATGTATTTGTATATATTATGTTATATGCTATTATATGGTGTATAGTGTATGATATTATGTATCAGTATATTATTTGTATCTTTATAATATATTATGTAACTTATGTGTATATAGTGGTATCTGTATTAAGTGATATGTTCATACTCCTCTCTCTTATTAATATTGTATATGTATATATATATCTGTATATGTATTAATTATGTGTATGTGTAATATCTATATATTAATATGTCTATATTGTATGCATTCATGTATATGTATATATATATGTATAATGTTGTATATATGTATTGTATATTCTTGTATATATAATGTATTGTATTTATATGTATATGTATGTATTACGTATGCAAATGTACGTATGCATACGTATGCTACGTATGCCATAGTATGTACCGTATGCATAGTACGTACGTTTGATACGTATGTAATGTCTATGTCATATATGTACGTAAATGCATACGTATATACGTATGCATACGTTTACGTGATAAATATGTGATAGTCTTCTGTACTATCATGATGTATATACATCCCTTATAATATGTTATGTATATAATTGTTATAATTGATATCTTATTATATATACTATGTATACTAATATATATGTATATCTATAATATGTATATCCTACATTGCATATGTTTTATACACTTATGTATATCATATGTATATATATGTATTTAAATTAATATGTATATTCTATTAATTGTATAATATTACTGTATTAATATGTTACAATTACTATAATATGTTATATCTACAATATACTCATATAATTACTGTTATAAATATCTATATATGTATATCTTAAACATTAATTGCTTTCAATCTATTTCCTTGTTATATCTCTTATCTAAATTGTATTCTATACATTGTAATATAATAATATGCATATGTATAATACCTTGTATATAATATAATATGTATAAATACATATACATATGTATATCCCTCGAACATTATATGTATATAATATACCATATGTTATACATATACAATCTATGTATATCTTGTATATAATTTGTAATATACATATACATATGTAAATAATAATATACCTATGTATACATGTATATAATCATGTTCAATATATATGTATAATATATAAATTTGTATATATATAATTGGTATTCTAAATTTACTGTATATAATATGTATAATACTTTGCTATTCTCCTCCTCTTCTTTCTCTCTTCGTCCTATCGTCCTGTCTCTGGTCTTGGTCTCTCGATAATTTGCTATATCTACATATGTATAATATATGTATATATATGTCATATAATATGTATATGTCAATTGTATATAGATATGTATAATACAATATGTTACTTATATGTATATATAATATGTATATACATCTGTATATACATATATATGTATATACATATTACATAGTATAAAATTATGTTTCTCATGGTATATCTTAAATGTTTGTATATAATATGTATTGTATATATATTATAGTATATAAAATATGTATATGTATATACCGATATGTATATAATATGTATATAAATATGTATATACTATCATAATTGTATAGTCTGTTTAGTCATATGTATAATATACTATGTATACTAATATAATATGTAATCCTACATATAATTGTATTAATTAATATGTATGTAATATACAAAATATTGTATACTAATATACCATATGTATATACATAAATATGTATTAATAGTTATATATGTATTATATATGTATATATAATGGTAAAAATATTATATGTATATGGGTTATATTATATGTATATATTATGTATATATATATTATATATATAATGTAATATATTGTATATATATTTTGGGTATATATATGTATATATATATGTATATATATATGTATATATATGTATATTATGTATTATATGTATTATATTCGTATATATATGTGATATATAATGTACATATATATTGTACTATGTATGTTACTCATTATCTATGTAATATATATGTATACTATATGTAATATATATGTATATATAATGGTATTTGCTATACATTATAATATATATATACTATTACCTATATATTATGTTATAATAATCTATATAACTCTATAATTAATTAATATTTAAATATATATTACCACTCTATCTATATTCTATCTCAGTATATAATTCTTATATCAATAGTATATAAATATATAATCCATATTATCCCTTATAGTATTACATCTAATATTATGATAATCTATATATATTATATACATAATATATCTATACATATATATATATATATACAATATATATTATGTTATTATATATTGTATATATTATGTATATATTATTGTATATATATATATGTAATGATCTACTATGTATATTTACTTATATAGTTATATATATATGTATATTTATATTGTCACTGTCTTAATGTTAATGATATGTTATATCTATACATGTATATGTATATATATATGTATATATATAATGTTATATCTGTGTATATATAATGTATATATATATATGTATATTATAATTGGTAATTATATGTATTATATTGTATTTATATGTATATATATGTATATTTATGTTAATATACATTTATATATATAATTATATATTATACTTATCTATCTTATATATCATATATATATATTCATATAAATTATATATATAATAATATATATATATATATATATATATATACGTCTATATATATTAATATATACTAGGTACATATATATAATATAAATATCATATATTATACTATATATATCTAATATATATTATATTATATAATTATACTCACGTCCCCGCCTCTCTCATCGCTCGGGCTCGTCGTAGTGGTCCCCTCCCTTCCGGGTTGCTTCTTTGCAAGGGGTTTCGCTATCTGACTCTATCACTAGTGCGGTACGGGAGGGATTATATAAGTAGACTCACTGTCTACTCGTTACTGATATCATTTATTACGTGGGTGGCTGTGTAGACCGTTGGCTAGCTTTATCTCTAGTGTATACGCCCGCTATATCTGTTATCACTATATACCGCCCCTCGTCTACGTAACTCATATGTATACCATTATTATATATGTCCCTATTTAATTATATCTAATATAATGTATATATATGTATTATATTGTATATATATTATGTATATATATGGGTTATATGTTTTATATATATGTTATATATATTTGTATTTAGATATATGTATATGTATTGTCAATATATAGCTATATGATTATAAGTTAATATATATGTATAATATTGTTATATATATATGTATATTAGTATATATATATGGTAATTATATGTATATATTATGGCTCCATTCGCCTCACTCACCTCCTCTCCCTCATCTCTCTCTCTTCTGCTCTCTCTCTCTCTCTCTTCTCTCTCTCTCCTCTCTACCTCATCTCTATCTATATATCTATGTATATCTATATCTGTTATTCTATAGTATGTTCATTTTGTATACTATATCCTATGTCTCTATATAGTATATGTTCATTATATATCTGTATATATATATATCTGTATATTATGTTATTCTCTATTCGTATACTTATCATGTATATCTCTATCTCATTTACTTAATATGTAATCTCTCTCTCATATGTTATATATGTATATTACTAGCTGTTATATATTCATCATCTAATATATATACATAGTCTTTCTCTTCCTATATCATATATACTTACATATATGTACATATATATACATTTATTATATATCATAATAACCCATATATACTATATATTAAATATCCTACTCTATATATTTCTCTCCTCATACCCTCTCCTCACTCTCCTTCACACTACCTGTCACTCCCTCTATACCGTACTATACCCTCTCTCATACTACTACCTACTCATCATCTATCTTATATATCTCAACATCAATCTCTTCTCTCTCCTCTCCGTCTCTCTCTCACGCTCATCTCTCGTCTCTCGTCTCTTCTCCCAGTCTCTCTCTCCTCGTTTCACACATCGCATTGCCTCGCTTTTCTTGTTCTTATTGTTCTGGGCCTGCTTCTTTTTTTTTAGATTCTTTCCCTTTCCACTGTTTATTCTTAGATTTTGGTTTCTCCATTTCCTGTTCTTTTTGCCTTTTATTATTTATCATTTTTTGACATTTAAAGAAAATCCTATTCTATAATTATCGGTCTCAATTAAACAATTCATTGCATTTCCCTGTATCATAATTCTCGTAATATCCACAATCTATATATTGTAATGTGTTATATTTGTTGTTATATTATTTTGTTTTTATTTTTTTTTTTTTTTTTTTTTTTTTTTTTTTTTTTTTATTATTATTATTTATTATATATTATATATATATATTATATTCTATATATTTATTATATTCATATTTATCCATTATATTTTATACATATCTATCATTAATTACTAAATATCATTTATATAAGATTTTATATATTATATATCATATTACATAATTACCATATATAAAATATATATAGTTGATCATATATTATACTAAATTTACATAAATTTTAAATGTATAATGTTTGAAAATATTAATTTATTATAATTGTTAATAATTTGTATTCCATAACTTATATATTATAATATATAAACTGACAAGATATTATCAGTATATATATAATTTTATTTTTATATTATATATATAATTTAGTTATCATTATTATAATATATAATATATTTATATATATATATATTATAAGCGGAAAAGTAATATATTGTAATGTTTAATTTATATATATATATAAATATTTAATATTTACTTTTATATATAGATTATATGTGTATTAAATTAAACAATACATAAGCTCATTATGATAATCCGTGTGTGTGTGTGGTGTAGTTGATGTGTGTTGTGTGTTGTAGTGTGTTGTTGATGTGTGTGTGTGTGTGTTGTGTGATTAGTATGGTATGTTTGTGTTAGTGTGTTGATTGTGATTAGTTAAAGTTAGATGATTGTGTAGTATGTTATATGTGTTATGATGTAGACTAATTTGAATAGATGATAGGTATTGTAGTTAAGAGTAGGGTAGTTGGGATAGGGTGAGATGTGTGTGTGTAAATATATGTAAATATTATTTCTTATAATTACATTTATATATTAGTGTATATATATTATTATTTGATTTGTTTATTATTTAGAGGTCCATACTCAGCTATTATAGCTAACTACCTATTTACAGATATTATATATCTATTTGCTATCAAGTTTTATATTTATATTTATTTATATATATTTATATATATTTTTATTATTAATAATAATTTATTTTTATTTTAATCTATATTATAATTATATATTATTTTTATATATTTTTTTAATTTATATATTATATAGTTATTTTTTAATTTATACATTAATATTATATTATCATATGATATATATATATATATATTATATAATATAGATATATATATAAAAATATAATTATTATATATATTATAATAATATATATATATATAATTAATTTATATAATTATATATTATATATATAATATTTAGCTATATATATATATTATATACATATTGTATATATATATTATTATATTATATATATGTGTTATATATTATATAAAATTATAAATATTTTATTATATTTTTAAATATTATATATGTAAGTTATATATATATTACATTTTCATATATTATATATTTATATATATATTAAATATATATATAATTATTAATATATATATTTATATATTATATATACTTATATATATATACAATATATATATATGCTATTATATGTAATATATATATATATTATTATTATATATTATCTATATATTTATTATATAATATACATATATAATATATTAATTAATATATATAATATTATATATATTATATATATTAATTTATATATATTATTATATATTATTATATAATAATATAATATATATATATATATACAATATATTTTATATAATTACATATATATATATTATATTATATAGTTATTATTTAAGTATATAATGGTTGCATTGTTGATTATGTTAGTGTAGTAGTGTGTAGTGTGGTTAGTGTGTTGTGTGTGTGATATGATATGTTATGTGTCGTTATTTATATATATATATTAATAAACATATATAATAATATATTATACAATATATAATTATAATTATTTATTAAATACATACATTATATATATAAATATCCATATTTAATTATATATTATATTATATATATATAATATATAACTAATAATATAATACATATTTATTTAATATAATATTATAATAATTTTATATACTAATATATATAATATATATAATATATATATAATTTATATATAATTATATATAATATAATTTAATATATATTATATATTATTTATATATATGTTGTATATATATATATATTTATATAAATTATATATATTATATATATATATATATATTATTATATATAATTATATATATTATATATATTATTTATTATAGGTTAATATATATATATGTTATAATATTATTATATATTATATATTATTATTATATATATTATATATATATATTATATTTAAATGTATATATATATATGTATATATACGTTATATACATAGTTATCATATATTATCTATATATATAGGTATATAATTATAAATGATATATATTATATATGTTTACATGTATATCTATAATTATATATATAATATTTATATTCTTATATCATAATATATATATCAATATATATTATTATATATATATTATATATATTTATTAATTAAATATTAATATTATTATTATATATATATAATGTTGTATATATATATTATATATATGTATTATTATATTAATTACATATATGCATAGTTAATATATATTTGATATATATTGTATTAATATAGATTATATAATATATATATATATATATATATATATATAAATAATAGTATTAAGTGATATATATAGTATATATATATATATTATATATAAGTACATATATATTATATGGTATATATATTATATATATATATATATATATTATAATATATATATATATCATATATATATATATAATATTATATACATATATATATATATATATATATATATTATATATTATATAACATATATATATATAATATATACTATATATATATATATATATATATCGCTTAATATATACTAGTATAATATCTAATTAGTTATATAATTTTATATAATGTATTATAATATGTGTTATATATTATATATTTTATTATTATTTGTAATGTTATATATGTTTTATGTACTTATTATATGGTATTTATTGTATATATTATGTAATTTATATTGTTTATTTTTTATTTTATTTATATATTTTATTTTATATTTTATTTTAGTTGTAATATATATGCATTTTTTGGGTTATTTTATTATATTTATATTTATTTTTTATATATACATATATATACATATATATATATATATATATATATATATATTATATTTATTATATATTTTTTTTATTTATTATAAATATATAATTATTTTATATTTTTATGTTTTATTTAATTGCTATT
>NW_020870049.1:103635-108635 GCF_003789085.1 Penaeus vannamei
AAGGAACAAGACAGGTCTTTGTTCAGTTAACAGGTAATTTTTTGTTCTTTTATATGGCTTGTTATTCACAGACGACTGATGGCTTTTTTTTCTCTGGAAGGAACAAGACAGATCTTTGTTCAGTTAACAGGTAATTTTTGTTCTTTTTTATGGCTTGTTATTCACAGACGGCTAATGGATATTTTTTTCTCTGAAAGGAACAAGACAGATCTTTGTTCAGTTTACAGGTAACCTTTTTATTATTATTTGGCTTGTTATTCATGTGATCTCTAAATGTTTATTATCATTATTATCATTTCCGGAATATCATTATTTGCGTTACCGTCGCCACATTACGTTCCATATTTTTTGTTACTATTATTATCATCACTTTTCAAAATAATTGTCGCCAGGTCATTTATCACAAAAAATGGCTATCACCCCTATTTACAACGATTATTGATATCCAGCAAAACAACAGTAATAATCATGATTTATGAATGGACGAAATAGCAGTCCAGGTTGTCTGTTGTATAATGTTGGTTTTCAATCTATTAACTTTAACGTCACTAGCAATGGTGTCTGATCCCTGATAGCGTTTCCTTACACCTGTTTTTTACACCAACTAGTCATGCTGAATACGTCTCGTTTTCTTGTGCACAATTACGCTCCTTTTGATGTTAACATGAAAGGGGATATAATGAGGCTGTTTATCGCAGTCTATCACTGGAGCAGAGAATCTAATTATATATATCTTTTACATGCCAACCGACCGTGCATTTGGGTAAAGTGCCGACAGAGCTTAGAGCTATAGGGGAGTATGTTCATATCAGTTATATATCATTTTCATCAAGTCGATCGTTTTTTGTTTTTTTTTGTTTTTGTTTTTTTTTTGAGAGCGAGAAAAAGGGTGATTTTTACTTGATACACGTTATTGCCTCTGAGGAGAGTGGTAATGTGTTCGATGTTTTTTTTTCAATTTCTTTTTTCTTCTTCATTTTCTTTTCTTTTCTTTTCTTTTTTTTCTTCTTCTCTTTCTTTCTTTCTTCTTTTCTTTTCTTTCTCTTCTTCTTCTTCTTTTGTTTTTGTTTTACTTGTTTTTTGTTTTTCTCTTCTTTCTTTTTCTTTTTTTTTTCTTTTTTCTTCTTCTTTTCTTTCTTTTTCTTTTTTCTTTTCTTTCTTCTTCTTCTTCTTCTTTCTCTTCTTCTTCTTCTTCTTCTTCTTCTTCTTCTTCTTCTTCTTCTTCTTCTTCTTCTTCTCTTCTTAAAGTTCTTTCATCTTTCTTCATGGAAATTTTAGTACTCCGAACACAGGTGAGCATATCTATTCTCGTTTTTCTTTCTATCAACCTTCTTTTGTTATCTGACCTACTCTTCGGCCTAAGCATTTTCCTCGGTTGCCATGTAAGGAATTGACGAAACTTCATTCAACTTACATGCAGACGATGGTGTGTTATAATGGAAGTTGTAGGAAATCTTATATTCCCTTTTTAAGGTCAGGAATATCTGGTATAGTACAGTAAGTGGAGGACTTGTAAGGAATGTTTGGTGAATCATTGGTTTATGGTGAGGAAGAACGGCTTATGGTAATTTCTGAGCTTGGTTTCATGGTTTAAATGGTATTCTATTTCTATTTTGTTTTTGTACTTTTTGTATAACTGTTCTTTCTTTCTTTCTTTCTTTCTTTCTTTTCTCTCCTTCTTCTTTCTCTCTCTCTCTCTCTTCTCTTCTTTCTCTCTCTCTCTCTCTCTCTCTCTCTCTCTCTCTCTCTCTCTCTCTCTCTCTTCTCTCTCTCTTCTCTCTCTTTCTCTCTCTCTCTCTCTCTCTCGGTCTCTCTTCTTCTCATTTTATCCGACTATCATTTATCATTTCATTAGCCGACAATGACGATAATTTTTTTGCATTTACTCATTATTAATCCGCGCTTTATTATATTTCATGATAATTTAATGAATCAGCACTCTATTTTTTCGGAAAAAATCGTAATTCCCTTTTCTTCATATTTCTCTTATCTTCATTTTTTCCTTTCTTTCTTTCTTCTTCGTCCTTCTTTAACGGATTTTAGCATTTGTTTTATTTGGAACTACACAAATCTCTTTATTGTGGATGGTGGTTATGATTTAAACGTATAAACTAAATAAGGAAGCCGTTCATCTAAAATACGTACTTTAAGATTGATCATATTTTGTATGTAAACAAATATTATAATGTTTACGTAATGGTTAAGAAAATAAAATATGTAAATGTTAGAATAAAGAATGTTAAATAAGAAAATATTTAAGAAAAAAAAATGTACGTAAATGTTAGAAATAAACATGTTTCGTAAATGTAAGAAAATAAAACGTAATTAAAAAAAAATGTAATGTTAAAAAAAAAAAAACGTAAATCAAATAAAAACGTAAAATGTGACAAATAAAACTTCACGTAAATGTTATGCACACAAAAACGTTACATAAACGTTAAGAAAATAAAGATGTTACATTATATTGGCGTTATATTACCTTTATATTTTACATCACGGTATATTGGGAGTTCTCATGCGGGGAAAAAACGCGAAGTCAAGCTCCTTAGCCTTTCTCTTCGAAGACATCCCGAAGACGGTAAGAAGGAGACTCAAAAAACCCCGATTCTCCTCCTTTCCTCCGGGAACCGAGAGCTTCAATTCTCTTCGGGTATTTTGCGGGTTAAAAATCTAATAAGCCTATTATGGACTCCCGTAAACTCTTCCTTTCCTTCCTCCTCCCCGCACTCTTTCTTCCAACTCTTTCGCACTCTTCCTCCTCTCTCTCCTCTTCCTTCTCCCTCTCCCCTCCCACCTCGAGGCGATGTAACGCAAAAATTACCCCAACGCACAATTCAACAGCAAAATTCTCTCCCAAATCCTCGGAAATTTTACATTTGTTTTGCGCATAACTTTTACCCCCCAGGCTCTCTTGCTCGGCCATAACTGTCTAGCTGTTGGATATTACAATGTTTCCCTCCTCCTACTCCCCTCCTCCCTCCTCTTACCCCTCCTCTTCTCCCCCTCCTCCTCCTCCTACCCCCTCTCCTCTCGTCCCCCCCTCCTCCCTCCTCTACTCCCCTCCTCCCTCTTACACCCCCCTCCTCCTCCTCTTACACCTCCTCCTCCTCCTTACCCTCCCTCTCTTCACCCTCCTTCCCTCCTCTTACCCCTCCTCCCTCCTCCCCTCCTCCTCTCCCCCCTCTCCCTCCTCCCTACCTCTCCTCTTCCCTCCTCTTTCCCCTCCTCCCCCTCCTTCACCTTCCCCCCTCCCTCCTTCTCTCTTCCTTCTCCTCTCCCTCCTTCCTCCTCCCCTTGTCCTCCACCTCCTCCTAGTCCTCCTCCCCGACCCAACCCCTTCACCCTCCCTCCTCTAACCCTCTCCTCTTACAACACAAACACCCCCACCTCCTTATCTCCTTCTCTTCTTCTTCTTCTTCTTCTTCTTCTTCTTCTTCTTCTTCGCTTCACAGAGATAGAGGAAGACCTTGAGGAAAGAAATACAGTGGATACGTGAGAAGAAAGATGCAGCGAAAGAGCGACCTAGATGAATAGATAAAGATGCATAATAAAGATAAAGGATACATAGCAAAGTAGAGGGAATAGGAATGATGATAGGAGAGGATGGGGGAGGAAACCTGATATATAGAATAAGAGAGAGAAGAGAGTAAGTTTAGAGAAGCGTAAGGAGTAAAATAAATAAATAAATAAATAGATAAATAAATAATAATAATAATGAAAATAATAATAATAATAATAATAATAATAATAATAATAATAATAATAATGATAAAAAATAATATAAAATAATAATATAATAATAATAATAATAATAATAATAATAATAATGATAAATAAAATGAAAGAAATAAAATCGTTGAAAGTTTGACCGTTAGAAATTTGTCGCAAAGGCGGGATTTTCAAAACTTTAACGGTTTTATTTGAAGATATAATTTATTTTCTTCCATTGTTGTTACTGATGATTTGCTTTGCTCTTTTTTTATCAGTAATGACAATAGTAAAATAATACAAATTATTGTTATGGATATCATTGCCTTTATCATCATAAACATAGTAATTCTCATCATTTCAGTATTCATCATTATTACCATTATCATCATTCTTCTTCGTGGTCTTCTTCATATCATTATTACCATCATCTTTATCATTATCACTGCTATTATTACTCTTATCATTACTGTCATCACCATCATAATTATTATTGTTATTACTATCATTATTGTTATTCTTACTAATTTCATAAATAACATTATATCACCATTATAATCATTTTCATCTAAATTATATAACTTCTGCTTTGTCTGTGCATTAATACGGTACCCTTAAAATTAAGCTTAAAAGTATATTCCATTAGTCTTGGACCCTGAAGCTTCTCTTTTATGCAAATTGTGCATCTGATGCCTTGGGTTATATTTCATGCGAATGCGGGCATCAGGGCACTCATTTTGGTGTAAAGTGAGTTGATAAATGACAAATCAAATATTAAAGAATAACATATCATATTATGAATTATGAGAATTGTATTCTTACTATATTATTATTAATTAATTATTATTATTATTATTATTAATTATTATTATTATTATTTTTTATTATTATATATTTTTATTATTATTATCATTATTGTTATTATTGCTATCCTTTTTACTATTGGTATTATTATTAATATCACCATCATCATAATCATCATCGTTTTCATTATTACCATTACGATTATCATTATAATGATCAAAATTATTACCATAATCATCATCATTGTTAGGATTTTTCCCTCATTATTATTTTTTTTGTTGTTTTAATTGTAATTGATTTCATTATTATGCTTATCATTATCGTTTTATTATTGTTATTATTATTATTATTATTATTATATTATTATTATTATGTTTTTATATCATCCTTATCATCATTATTATCATTATTATTGTTGTTGTTATTATTATTATTATTATTGGTATTATTATTATCATTATTTGTATTATAATTATTACTATTAATAC
>NW_020870049.1:123635-128635 GCF_003789085.1 Penaeus vannamei
TTCTCTCTCTCTCTCTCCTCTCCGCTGACTCTGCTTCGTTGAATTTCATTCTTCCGTATGCCCATGTCTTCCCTTCCATTTCCTCTCCGTGATGTCAAAGTCTCCCAAGTCTCCCTTCACTGCTCTCTCCACCGATGTCTCTCCTGCTCCTCTTGTCTTTTCTTATCCCAATTTCTCTTCTCTCTGATTCTCTGTCTTACTTTCCCCTTTTTTCTATTCTCTCTGTTTCTTATTATTCCTCTTTTTCTTTTATATTTACTTTTCTCTTCTTTCTGCTTCTTATTCATTTCCTTTTCTTCTGTATTTTCCTTTCTATTCTCTGTTCTTATTCTTCTCCTTTTCTTCTATATTTCCTTTCTCTTCTCTCTGCTACTTATTCTTTTCCCTTTCTTCTATATTTGTTTATCTCTTCTCTCTACTTCTTATTCTTTTCCCTTTTCTCCTATATTTCTTTCTCTTCTCTCTGCTTCTTAATTTTTTCCTTTTCTTTTATATTTCCCTTTCTCTTTCTTCTACTTCTTATTCTTTTCTCTTTTCTTCTATGTTTCTCTTTCTCTTCTCTCTGTTTCTTATTCTTTCTATATAATCCTTTTCTTCCTATATTCTCCTATTTCTCTTCTCTCTACTTCTTCTAGCTTCTTATTCTTATTCCCCTTTTCTTCTATATCTCTTTCTCTTCTTCTGCTTCTTATTCTTTTCTCCTTTTCTTCTATGTTCTCTCTCTCTTCTCTCTGTTTCTTATTCTTTTCCTTTTCTCCTATATTTCCCTTTCTCTTCTCTCCTGCTTCTTATTTTTTCCCTTTTTTATATTTCCCTTTCTCTTCTTCTACTTTTATTCCTTCTCTTCTTCTATGTTTCTCTTTCTCTTCTCTTTGTTTCTTATTCTTTTCCCTTTTCTTCTATATTTCCCTTTCTCTTCTCTCTACTTCTTATTCTTTTCCCTTTTCTTCTATATCTCCCTTTCTCTTCTCGCTGCTTCTTATTCTTTTCCCTTTTCTTCTATATCTCCCTTTCTCTCTCTTTGTTTCTTATTCTTTTCCTTTCTCCTAGATTTCCCTTTTTCTTCTCTCTACTTCTTATTCTTTTCCCTTTCCTTCTATATTTCCATTTTTCTTCTCCTTCTTATTCTTTTCCTTTTCTTCTATATTTCCTCCGCGGGCATCGTATCATATTCCTTTTACATTGATCGTCATCTCTCGTAAGTTTACACGTAATTGTTTTTCAACACTCGCGCCGCTGGAAACTTATATTTACCAGGCCTTTCATGTGTCATATTTTCACAGCAACTTACATCCGCAACAAGTCCAAATACATTTTTGCTGGTATACACTCACACACGCACGCACGCACGCAGGCACGCAGGCACGCACGCACGTACACACGCGCGCACGCACGCACATACGCACGCACGCACACACACAAACAAACAAACACACACACACCACACACAAACAAACAAACACACACACACACACACACAACACACACACACACACACACACAACGCACACGCACACACACCACACACACAAACACACACCATATATATGTAATTATTTTATATATATATATATATATATATATATATATATTAATATATATATATATATATATATATAATATATATATATATATATATATATATATATATATATATATATATATATATATATATATAATATATATATATATATATATATATATATCTATATATAGGTATTGGTCTTGTCGCTATCAATACGATTTTTGTGTTCTTTGCATGTTGTAACGTGTTTTTATGAATATCACTGTCCTGGTAAATGATGACTTGTTAGCATCAATCATCATCTATTATCATTAGCTTTATTATTTCTATTGCTTTTGTTATTTATTATTACTATTATAATTGTTATAATCTTTATCATTGTTTATATTTATTATCATCATAATACTACTATGAATCATAGTTTCATTACTAATTTATCATTCATCAAGCCATCATTCATTATTAATTATTGATATTATTATTATTATTATTATTATTATTATTATATTATATTATCATTTTCATTATCCTTATTATCAAATTAATACTTTTTTTGTTACTATTTTACTGTTATCATTACTGTCATTACTCTTATTATTCATTGTAATCATCATTATCATTTATCACTGTTATCATCACTATCATCTTTATCATTTCAATTATATTACTACAAATCATTATGATTAGAATTTTTTTTTTTCAATACCATCATTAGATCGTACGCCTTTACGATCATTATTATCATAACTACGTGTTATCATCATCATTAACTATTATCCTTATTGTTATCATCATCCATTTCCTTCTTATCATTATTTATTATCGTCAGCGTTCCTCTTCTGTAACCATCATCATGTTATTATTATTACTATTGTTGTTATTGCTATCATTGTTATTATCATTGTTTTTTTGTTATCAATATCATTTCTATTACCATTATCATTATTACTACTACTATCGTGTTATTATTAACTATTATTATATTATCCACATTATTATTACCATTACTATCATTATCCTCAATTATTTTATCCTTATTACTATTATTATTATGATCATCATTATCGACCATCATCATATTAATCAGTGGTCTTCATCTTTATCTCTTCTATCTTATTATCATTATTATCATAACATTACATTATGTTATTATTACCATTGTTGTTTGTAATACTATTATTATCATTATTATTATTATTATTATTATCATTATTATTATTATTATTATTATTATCATTATCATTATCATGTTGTTATTATGGTCATTCATTATTATCATTAGTACTATCATTATTATCATTATTACTATCAACAATTATTATCATCATTAATATGGCTTATTATCGTTATTGTTATTATTGTTATCACTGTTATCATCACTATCATTATCATTATTATCATAATGATCATATTAATTATTAATCATTATGACTATATTATTAATTTTTTTATTTTTGTATCAATGTCATTATCTTACTATTATCATTTTTGTTATTGTTATTACCATTCTGTTTCTTTTTCTTTTATATTACTTTCATTAGTAATCATAATAATAACTCTCATTTTGATATTATTACTATAACCATCATTTTCATCTTTATCATTATTATCACTTGCATCATTATCATCAATCATCATCATTATTATCTATCATCATCATTAATCATTATCATTACTATGATATTGTCATTATAATCATCATCATTTTATCATTATTGTCGTTACTTTGTGTCATCATCATTAGTATTATTGGCTGTAATGATATCATAATTGTTATCATTTTTTATCTTTATTGCTTTATGGAGATAAGAGTATTTCTGGTTTAATTTTTGCTATTGTCATCATATGGAGATAAGATTATTAAAAGTCTTATTATAGTCTCATTTTTTGTTATCTTTATTATTCTCACCTTTATTCTTGCTTTATCGTTTAACAGCATGATCATTACCATCTTCTAATATCATGACTGGTTTCATCTTATCAAAACTATACTGCTATTATTATTACCTTCACTATGTTGCTTTTATTCTTCCATTATGACCTCCATTGGTCGTTTTCCTCTTCTTCCAATCTCATTTTCTCTCTTATCTCCCTTCTTTATGCTTGCCTTCGCTATTCTCGACCTTCATGGCATACTTGTAACACTGTTATGTATTTCCATTTCATAAATAATTGGATTTGCCGTATATATTCACTCTGATATGATTATCGAAGAGAGAGTTCAATAAAAAAAAAAAAATATAATAAAATAAATAAATAAATAAATAAAAATAAATAAATAATAAATAATATATAATATAATATATATATATATATATATATATATATATATTATATATATATATATATATATATATATATATATATATATATATATATATATATATATATATATATATAGTATATATATATATATATATATATATATATATATATATATATATATATATATATATATATATATATATATATATATATATATATATATATATATATATATATATATATATATATATATATATATATATATATATATATATATATATATATATATATATAATATATTATGGTGTAAGTAAATGAGTAAATAGACAAATAGACCAATAGATAGAGTAATGAACGATAAATTGATAAACAAGTAAATATCTAGATGCGTAGAAGTAAATAAACAAGACATATAAAACAGAATATCTAAACATAGAACAGAAAAGGATGAGAAATAGAAAAAAAAGAAAAAGAAAAAAAAATAAAAACATACAAGCAATAGAATGCCAAAAGCAAAAATCCCGCGTGTTGGGGAAACAAACGAACAAACAAAAAGCGCAAGAGGATTTGAAAAACTAAAAACATACAAACCCAGAAAAGTCTAAATCATAGGTTCCATTAGCAGGTTCGAAAGCCTCGGAGCTTACCGGATTTTTACAGTGTTAGCGGCGACCAGTCCGAAGCCTGGACCGCGGGGAGGAAGTGTGACATCGGGCTGCGGGGAGTGGAGTGTGTTGGCCCACACACACACACACGTATCTATCTATTTATATATTTATGTCTGTCTATCGGTCTTTCTTTCTTCTTCTTTCTCTCTCTCTCTTCTCTCTCTCTCTCTCTCTCTCTCTCTCTCTCTCTCTCTCTCTCTCTCTCTCTCTATCTCTCTATCTCTCTCTAATATATATATATATATATATAATATATATATATATATATATATAATATATATATATATATATGCACACATACACACATACATATGTAATATATATGTATGTATATACATACACATATATATACATATATACAAGCACACCCACACACACACACATTTATATACATATATATGTATATACATGTATATAAAAGTCAAGATACTTTTGCTGATAAGATTCGCATTGTTACTAACATCAGAAAAAATAATAAATGGAGATGCCAGTATTAAAAAAAAAATAAAATAACACAAAGATCTTACTCAGAATAATAATAA
>NW_020870049.1:131135-136135 GCF_003789085.1 Penaeus vannamei
CACACACACAGAGCAAGAAAATATGTGCATGCGTATATGCTGTCTATATATATATTCCTGTGTGTTTGTCTGTGTTTATTTACCTGTACATGTAAAAAACGAGTAGGTACCTTTACCTGCTAATGATCCTCTTTGGAGCTCATAAATTATGTAGTCAGCTGACGAACGCTGGGAAGTTAAGGAGGGTCTAAAGGGGAAACTGTAGGCATTTTTATTCTGTTTGTAAACTTTGAGAAGCAATCGATGATATAGGTAGATAGAGATATAGAGATATAGATAGATAGATAGCGATAGATAGATAGATATTTAGATAGAGATAGCTAGCTAGCTAGATAGATAGATGGAGAGAGAGAGCAAGAGAGAGAGAGAGAGAGAGAGAGAGAGAGAGAGAGAGAGAGAGAGAGAGAGAGAGAGAGAGAGAGAGAGAGAGAGAGAGAGAGAGAGAGAGAGAGAGAGAGAGAGATAGATAGATAGATAGATAGATAGATAGATAGATAGATAGATAGATAGATAGATAGATAGATAGAGAGAGAGAGAGGGTACCCGAAAAGAGAGAGGGAAAGGGTGGTGGGTGGACCGAGAAAAGACGAACAGAGAGTGTAAGACAATAGACGTATATTCCAAGTATAATACAATACATATATACACACTGTAACAAGTCCCTCAGGCAGTTACCCCTCCATTGCCTTTATGTACGTATTTTTGCCCTGCTTTATTTGTCTATCATTACGAGGCGCTGAATATTTGACAGGGTTTATGTGTAATTAAAGATCTTGCAGATGATGACATGGGTATCTTCGATTTGTTATTTTTCTATTATCATTGTTATCATTGTGACTAGTATTACTTTATCTTTATCTTTATCATTATTAGTGTTATCATCATAATCATCATTAATTTCATTTTCATTATTGTTATTATTATTATTATTACTATAATCATTATAATCCCCATTATCATCATGACTATTACTATTAGCATATCATTATCAGTATCTATAATTACCATAATCATTATTAGTATTATCATCATAATCATCATTAATTTCATTATCATTATCATTATTATTATTATTATTATTATTATTATTATTATTATTATTATAATCATTACAATCCCCATTATCATCATGACTATTACTATTAGCATATCATTATCTGTATCTATAATTACCATTATCATTATTAGTACTGTAATCATAATCATTATTAATTTCATTATCATTATTGTTATTGTTATTATTATTATTACTATAATCATTACAATCCCCATTATCATCATGACTATTACTGTTAGCATATCATTATCAGTATCTAAAATTACCATTATCATTATTAGTACTGTAATCATAATCATCATTAATTTCATTATCATTATTGTTATTATTATTATTATTATTACTATAATCATTACAATCCCCATTATCATCATGACTATTACTGTTAGCATATCATTATCAGTATCTATAATTACCATTATCATTATCGTATTAATATTATCTCTTAACTATCACGATTATTACACCCGCACCAGAAAGAGAAAGGAATAAATGCCTCATATACCATACACTTCTTTACTTTCACATTTTCGTTCTAAGATGAATATAGATCCGAGATTATTAATGCAGAATGACAGATACCATCTATAATACCGATGTTAGTTGACGCACAGCTGTCCATACATGAAGATATGTCCTAAAAGATTTTTCTTCCTCTTGAAAAGGTATCCTAAGAAATTTTTCATCCTCTTGAAGACGTATCCTAAGAAATTTTATCTCCTCTTTTCCTGAGATCAAATATTCAGTCTCTAATTCTGCCGAGCTTAAATTTATTCAGTCGACAAAACATTCTGATGTCGCGCTTGCACGCTTTTGGAATCCAAGCTTTGACATTAAGGGAGACCCATACACCCAGACCATGCAACCCTTTTTCAAAATATGATTTCTTTTTCTTGCATTTAATTTCTCTTATTCATTTCCAAACGATGATTTTGCGCAATTGAGCAATGAGGTTGTTTCAGTATTATTAATTTCTCTTATCCATTTTCCAACGACGATTTTGCGCAATTGGGCAGTGAGGTTGTTTCAGTATTATTAATTTCTCTTACCCATTTCGAACGACGATTTTTGCGCAATTGGGCAGTGAGGTTTAATTATCAGTATGTTAGGCTTATCATTATCAAAATGATTATTACAGTTTACTCGGTAAGATGAGGGTCTAGTCCACCACCGAACCTGAGGCTGGTGTATCGGTAGAAAGGAAGGTCACTTCTCTTATGGGATTGCAGAACAATTATATGGTGTGCTACGGAAAGGTCTCAGCAAGTGCATCTGGTAATAGGGAAGAAATTGCTAGTTTGTGGCTTTTTCTCGGGGTGTTTATTAAACAGTATGTTATCTAGATAGTTTAACATTTGATTTTGTACAGTAGAGAACTATTTGCTGAACACACACACACACACACACACACACACACACACACACACACACACACACACACACACACACACACACACACACACACACACACACACACCACACACACCACACACACACACACACACACACACACACCACACACAGCACACACACACACACACAGCACACACACCACCACACCACACACACACGACGCACACACGCAACACACACACTCAAACAAATAAATAAAGCCCATACATATATAAATATAAAGCCACAAACATTAGTCTCATATATCCTATTTAGGGGAGGCCTGAGGGTTTGTTTTCGGCGCCTCTCTAGCCATTCGTGGATTTCCCTCCTACTCTAATTCCTCCAAAGTCGCCCATAACTCAAAGAAAAGAACGAATTACTTGAATTGGGAAAGACAGTTGTCCCTAAGTTTCCAACCACTACGCGTCTCATGGTTGTCAGTCGTACCACAACACCACAACGTCCTTCTGACATATTCATCCATATAAGATGTTAAGAATTTAGATGAATGTTTTTAGGATTTTTGTCGGACATAGGTTTGTGTATAAGCAATACTGATATACAGAGTATATATCTATAAACGCTCCTTCAGAGAATTGTAAATGCAATTACAGATATTCCTTCCCTGTTATTTTACCCCCATATAATAACACACACATTCTTTGTTTAAATCCTTTAATTAAGATTATCTTAACTAAAGTAAGCAGGAAAATGCATATATAGTTACCTGTCGGTGACCCTGAACATCCAGGATACTGTCATTGACCTAATTAGAAAATTTGAAAGTATTTAATATTCTGTTAACATATTCATTAGAAATATCAACAGGTGAAAGGAAAATAATTCACAATAAGAAATTGAAATAAAATCGTAACCGTTTCGAAACCCCTTGAGTTCCCTTTTCAGACGAATAATTAACTATATTCGTCTGAAGAGGACCCCGTGGAGGGATTGAAACGTAACGATTTTTATTTTCATTTCTTATTGTTTTTCTTTTCATTTTTGTGTACACGTTACTGTGTTTGTGCTTGAGTTCATGAACAACGCTCGCTTCAGAACAGAGTAGAACGAACCGAGGATACTGCTACATTTTAGGCGGATGACATTAAAAATATAATCCAAATTCTATTCTAAATCTAGAGTCTATTCTAAGGGGCGACTAGTGCGTTATTTAACTGAATGACAGTTGATTTTTAGAAAAACTGGATAAATTTGCTTGGACAGATATTCTACATTGAAGTCATATTGCTTCTAAATTGAAAATACTCTAATAATATACAGGGAGATAGCGAAAATCAGAATAATAAGGGTAATAGAATTAATGATAATAACGATAATGATGACAATAATAACAATGATCATAATAATATGATAATAATGTAACAATAGTATAGTATAATGATAGTGGTAAAAACAATAATGATATGATACAAACAATCATAAGATAGTAATGATGGAATTTAATCATCATAATGGTAACATAATAATGATAGATAATAATAAATGATAATGAATAATAATAATGATAATATAATAATAATGATAATGATAATTAATAATAATTAATAATAATAATAATAATAATAATAATAATAAATAATAATAAATAATAATAATAATAATAATAATAATAATAATATAATAATAATAATAATAATAATAATAATAATAATAATAATAATAAATGATAATAATAATAATAATAATAATAAATTAATAATACATAATAATTAATGATAATAATAATAATAATAATAATAATAATAATGATATTATATATAATAATAATAATAATATAATAATAATAATAATAATAATATAATAATAATAATGACTATTATAATAAATAATAATAATAATAATAATAATAATAATAATAATAATAATGGATAACAAAGCGATAATGATGATAATTATAACAATGAGGGCGATAATGATAACAATAACATCAGTACTATTAATAATCACTGATAAATAAGATATAAAACCGATAGCAAGATCTCCAAAATTCAAACCAACTTGAAAGGAGCAAAAATCTGATCATATCCCCCCCCAACCCTCCCCCCCACCCCTTCATCACTACGCCTTCCCCTCCTCCCTCACCACCAATCCTCCCTCATTTCCCCTCCTCCCTTTCTCTCCCCTCCTTCCCCACTCCCATTCCTTACTACTTCCATCCCCCCACCCACTACCCCTCTCCCAACCTTCACCACCCAACCCCTCCCTATCACACCAACCCCCACTCCATCCCCAACTAACCCCACTCTTCACCACAACCCCAACCCCATCTCCAACTACCCCACTTCCACATACAAACCCCCACCCCCACCCCCACCACCCACCTTCCTCACTCGCCACCCCAACACCCTAACCACTCCACACCATCCACCCTCCATCCCCAACCCCCACTTTACACCCACAACCCCACCTTCCCACCCCAACCCCCACCTTCCCACCCCAACCCCCACCTTCCCCACCCCAAACCCCCACTTTCCTCACCCCCCAACCCCCACTCCTGACCCCCAACCCCAACCGCACCTTCCCCCCA
>NW_020870050.1:45000-47500 GCF_003789085.1 Penaeus vannamei
CAGGACGTAGGCCTCTCCCAATCTTTTCCAGCTGTTCTGTCTTGCGATTTTTGTTTCCAGTCTTGGCCCCTAAGTTCGCTATTTCTTCACGCCATCGTGTCATTAGTCTGGCTCTTTGCATCTTTATGTTATTTATAGTCAGTCTGTTACTTTCCTTGTCCATCTGTCGTCTTGCCTCTGACATATATGCCCTGCCATTGCCATTTCTCTTTTTTGATGCTCCGAGTATAGCTTTTCATTTTCGTCTGTTCTCTGATCCACGTCCCCCTCACCCGATCTCTTACGCTAATTCCCAGCATCGATCTTTCCATCCTCTCTGGGCACTTTAGTGTTTCCTCTCCATTAATTTGGTTGTAGTTCATGTTTCTGACCCATAGGTCATAACTGAGAGGGCACATTGGTTAAAGACTTTTCTTTTTAAGCACAATGGCAAGGAACCTCTTAGTATGCTACTGTGCCTGCTGAAGGCACTCCAGCCTAGACTGATTCGTCGCTTTATTTCCTCTTCACTAGATGGCTTGTCTGTATGAGTTGTCCTTGTATATATACTTGTCTACTACTCTT
The DNA here is from genome assembly GCF_003789085.1 of Penaeus vannamei. Classification (NCBI taxonomy): domain Eukaryota; kingdom Metazoa; phylum Arthropoda; class Malacostraca; order Decapoda; family Penaeidae; genus Penaeus; species Penaeus vannamei. The sequence continues at coordinate 45,565 of NW_020870050.1, forward strand.
AGCGCTTCTCCTTGTACATGAATCTGTTCGGGTGGGACTCTGCTGTTGAACATAACCTTAGTCTTTTTCTTGTTCATCGTTTATTAATTGGAGCAGTTCATCTGCTGATTCACTAAGGAGAACAATGTCATTTGCAAATCTTAGGTTGTTTAGGTATTCGTCTCCTATTTTGATACCCTTCCCTTCCAATTCTAGTTTCTTGAATATTTCCTCGATGCAGGCTGTAAACAGTTTTAGTAAGATGGTGTCGCCCTGTCTAATGCCTTTTTTTAATTGGTATTTTATCGGTTTCCGTGCGGAGCTTGATGGTTGCTGCCCCCATCTTTGTATATATTTTTCTGTTGAATAGCACCTAATACTGCTAGTATTTGTACCGAGTCAAATGCCTTTTCAAAATCAATTAATGCCATACATAGGGGTTTCCTCTATTCGTTTATTTTTTCTCTTATTTGGGTGAGTGTGTGGATGTGATCTGTTGTTGAGAATCCGCTGCGGAAGCCTGCCTGTTCTCTAGGCTGGCTAGAATCCAGACTGTCAGAGAAGCGAGCTGTAATGACTTTTATGAACAGTTTGTAAGTAACTGAAAGGAGGCTTATATGTCAGTAATTTTAAAAAATCCTTTTTATCGCCTTTTTTGTGTAACAAGATAATTGTTGCATTTTTCCAGGCTTTCAGGGGTTTTCCGCTGAGAAGACATTTGTTAAGAAGATTGGCTAGTTTGACTGTTGCGATTTCTGCATCTAATATAAGATGTATACTAATTCCGTCTTCACCTGGTGTTTTTCCCTCTCTTCATACCTTTAAGTGCTCTTTTTATTTCTTCTTTTGTGATTAGGTACGTCTCTAGTTACCGCATTTGCTTCTATCTATGGCTGTCCGTTTGAGTTGTATAGATCCCTGTAAAAGTCTTCCACTACTTTGATGATTTCATTCTTGTTATGTTTACTTCTCCGTCTGGTTTATTAATTGCATACATTTGATTTCTCCCTATTCCTAGTCTTCTTTAACTGCTTTCATGCTGTTACCTGAAATCAATGCTTAATTTATTATTTGAATATTGAATTTCTGTACATCTTCCCTCTTCTTTTTATTTAAGGTCTTTGTTAGTTCAGCTAATTCTATCTTGTCCCTGTTTGACGATACTTTCATGACTATGTTTTTGCATAAACTGTTTAGTTTCTATCGGGAGCTTGTTGGAGCTTTGCTTGTCGTTCTTGCCGCCTACTTCAAGTGCAGCTTCTTTATTATGTCATTGAATTGTTTATTAATTTGGTCGGTGTTAAGATCGTCGCGGAGAAAGTGAATATCTGTTTTAGATGTTTAGGCTAAATTCTGTTGCTCTGATCTTCAAGTTAGCTAAGTTTGGCTGCGGTTTACGCATTATTTTGTTCCTTTCCCTTCTGAGGTATATTTTAATTTCGCCTTTACCATTCTATGGTTGCTGCCAACATTTACTTTATTGATAACTTCTATTTGAAATTATTAAGTCAATTTCGTTTTTGACGTCAGAAGGCTGATCTAGTCTTTTTCAAAGAATGTATTCATAATATTGAGTGATCGAGCCTCCGCAAAGTCGACTCGCATTTGACCCTCGTTCGTTCCTAGTGCTTCCATGGTTCCCTACTACGATTTTTTCCCTCTGTCTTTTTTACCTATTTTGGTATTAAAATCTCCCATAATTATTGTGAAATGGATTTTTATTCTCTCGCTGGCTAAATGAGCATCTTCATAGAAGCTTCTATTTCTTCATCACTGTGGCTGCAAGGCTGGAGCTTAGACTTGAATAATTTTTAAGGTTGTACCTATTGTTTAGTTTTTATTGTTACAGAAGCCACTTTCGGCTGACACTATAGAATTCTACGCTGTTCTTTTCTAAGCGTTTGTTATTAAGAACTACCCCTAATTCCTGTTTGCTACCCTGAGGTTTTCCTCTCCA
>NW_020870050.1:52500-57500 GCF_003789085.1 Penaeus vannamei
ATTAAGGAAATGAATCGCCACCGCCAGAGAATGGACTGGTCGAAAGCGAGTGGAAAGCATTCGGAACATTTCATTCACAGTGTGTTTACAAGGACATTGCGTGATGATATACGATATTTGTGTTCAGTGTTGGGTCTGGATTCTGATGACACAGTATCGTAAAACTTATATATCGAACAAAATTATTTTCCAGAAAGAGAGAGAGAGAGAGACGAGAGAGAGGAGAGAAGAGAAGAGAGAGAGAGAGGAGAGAGAGAGAGAGAGAGAGAGAGAGAGAGAGAGAGAGAGAGAGAGAGAGAGAGAGAGAGAGAGAGAGAGAGAGAGAGAGAGAGAGAGAGAGAGAGAGAGAGAGAGAGGAGAGAGAGAGAGAGAGAGAGAGAGAGAGAGAGAGAGAGAGAGAGAGAGAGAGAGAGAGAGAGAGAGAGAGAGAGAGAGAGAGAGAGAGAGAGAGAGAGAGAGATAGAGAGAGAGAGAGAGAGTAGAGAGAGAAGAGAGAATGAATTAAAAAAAAAAAAGAAATTTACTAAAAAAGTTACATGTGTGCATTAGTATCATTTATCTTGTTTTATTCAACGCATTAATATGATTTATACTATCTACCTACCATTCTAACGCGCTTGTATATTGTTGGGGTGAGCGATTTGAAAAAAAACAACTTTATCAGTGAAAGAGAGATAAAAAAAAGTAAATGTATTGTCAAGGTGATTTGCATACCACTTCATGGCCTTGATAACAGGGACAAATATCTGATACCAGAGCCTTGGTCGAAATGATACATACATATACATCTCAGTTTATACATGTATTAATGCGTGAATTTATCCATGCATGGAACAACCTTTACAAATGCATATATTCTCTGGTATATGATTTTGTGTCTGCATGAACGTATGGTTGACGACACACTCACACGCACACACATGACCGCGTGCAGTGAAAGACACGAACATACATTCAGACACATAATTTCGTGCAGGTTTATGTACCTGCGTGAGGTGTTATAGATTCACACATGGATAGATGCACGTCGAAATGTACAGTATTTACATATATAACCCAAAAATTACGCATATTCTCATATATGTGTACTAGTACCCACCTCCGTTCCTTTATCGGCCGGTTTGTTAAGCATATTCATTATACAGACGTGCATATAGACAGAAATTTATACATATATATCATCAGACATGCCTAACTACGAATAGATAGACAGAAAAGAAAGACAGATATGCATTTACTTCTGTGTACATGCAGGATCGTATACATGAATACTCACTGGGTCAATTTTAACAAACTGGCTGTATATCTCCAGTACTACGAACATGCACACAAACACATGTGTGGAATTCATGATGAACAGATTGCAACAGGAACAACGAAGGGAAGGGCAAGAAAACACACGAATCTTCGTGTGTTTGCTTGCCCTTCCCTTCGTTGTTCCTGTTGCACACAAACCCACCCACACACTTAGGCAACAGGAGGCAGGGTCACACAACACACAACAACAACCCCGAATAATCACAGCGAATATCACCTTCCTCTCGCCAATCTCCCTGAACCGATCCGCACAGAATCTGAACCCGCGCGTGCAACAACCCACAACCCACAACACGACCGATCCACAACAAGCAGGACCCGCCGACGAGGAAATAAGCGGTCGGCAGGGATCAGTTCGTCGTCCCTTGAGACTTGGGTCGTCGAGGCGCAATTAGCCGGCGCGTTGCCTCCGAATAGGGGCGAGGTGCTCTGTGGCCACGGGCACGCGGGAGGGGCATCTGACTGTTGTTATTATTTATCATTGTTGTTGTTATATTGTTATCATTGTATTAGCAATTATATTGGTTATTATTATCATTATTATTATTATCGTTATTGTTGGTGTTAAGTAGTAATTAGTTTCATTTATCATTATTTGTTATAATATTAATGATAATAATAATGATAACAATAAAATATAATAATAATAATAATAATATAATAATATTTAAATATAATAATAATAATAATAATAATGATAATAAATAATAATAATAATAATAATAATAATAATATAATAATAATAATAATATAATAAATAATAATAATAATAATAATAATAATATAATAATAATAATAATAATTAATAATAATAATGATAATAATAATGATAATAATAATAATAATATCAATAATGATAATCATTATCATTATTATAGTTTTTTACTACTATTACTATTATTATTATCATTGTTATCATTATCATCATTATCATTCTTATTATCATTATCATTACTACATCAATATAACTATTATTAAGTTATTTCTCTCGAAATTGTTATCATTCCCATTACTGTTACTATTACTAATATTTTCATTACAATTATTATCTTATTTAATCATTGTCAGTATCATTATTATCATTATCACTGAAATTGATATAAACAACAGTATTATCATCATCACTGTTATCATCATTAATATCCATATTATTATCATAGTTATTATTTTTATCATTATTGATATCATCGTCATTATCATTATTATCATCATCATCATTATTACTATCATTACTAATATCATTATTCTTATTCTTATTCTTATTAATGTCATTATTATCATCATCGTTATATCATCCCTTATATAAACATTACCATCATCCTTATCCATCTTTATTACCATAACTATTATCATAACAATAACAACAGCAAAAGCACACCAACCCTAACAGGAAAAAAAAAAAAAAAAAAAAAAAAAAAAAAAAAAAAATACCGGTCGGCGGCGCCCCCCCCCCCAACCAGCAGACCGGAAATGAGACGCGCCTTTCCCGAGCGTCCTTCTGCAGGAGGAATCACCCGCCGGAGGCCGAAGGGCGCCGTCGGGCGAGTCAGGTGAGGGAGGGGAGTCTCGCTGGGGCTTCTGACTCTGGGTTGTCGTTTGGTTGTTTGTTGTTTTTGTTCCTGGCGTTTTTTTGTTGTTTTGTTGTTATTAACTTGCTAGATTTGTTGTTATTATCATTGAAATTGTTTTTGATACTGTTTTTCTTATTATCCTAATCATGATAATAATAGAATTTGTAATGATAATAATGATAATGATAATAAATATCATAATTATAACAATCATCATCATCATCATCATCGTCGTCGTCGTCGTCGTCTACAACATCATCATCATTATTATTATTATTATTATTATTATTATCATTATTATTATTATTGTTTTCTCATTATCATTATTATCACCATCATTATTTTTGTTATCATTAGTATCATATTACTATTTTCATTACTATTACTATCATTACTATCATCATTATCATTGCTATCGTCATTAATATTATTACCAATATGATCATTATCATCATCATTGTTATTGTCATTATCATTACCATCATTATCAGCATTCCTAACATAATCATTATCATTATGGTCATATTTATCAACATCATCATTATCGTTATCATCAATATTGCAATTGTATTTTCTCATATCTGTTTGCAGAATCTTCTGCAAAGAAGAGATTCTTATCCAATAGATTTCCTTTCAAAAGGTGATGTCTCGCTGAGCATGAAAGCAAATACTTGAACTGTGTGCATTTTCCAGGCGGAAGAATTAAATGGAAAGAGAGAACGGCGATGCGCACATAAGCACACGCACACACACACACACACTCACACACACATACACAGATACACATAGGATGAGATAGCAGACAGACAATAAAAGGCCGCGGGTAAATGGCAAACATCCTCTTTCCAGTCGCTCCTCCCTCCTCCTCCTCCTCCTCTCCTCCTCCTCTCCTCCTCCTCCTCCTCTCCTTCCTCCTCCTTCCTCCTCCTTCCTCCTCCTCCTCCTCCTCCCCTCCTCCTCCTCCTCCTCCTCCGACTCCTCCTCCTCCTCCTTCCTCCTCCTCCTCTCCTCCTCCTCCTCCTCCTCCTCCTCCTCCTCCTCCTCCTCCTCCTCCTCCTCCTCCTCCTTCTCCCTCCTCCTCCTCCTTCTCCTCCTCCTCCTCCTCCTCCTCCTCATCTCTCCTCCTTCCTCATCCTTCCTCCTCCTCCTGACCGCGGACTCACTCACCCTACGAAAGCCAAATGCAGCCCTCGAGATGATTCCAGAAGGATTCCTGGCGCGCCGCCCATTCCGCCCATCCCCCCCCCTCACCTTCGGTACTGCGAGGGGCGGCAAGGAGGAGAGGAGTAGGAGGAGACGAAGGAGGAGGAGAAGACGAAGGAGGAGAAGGAAGGAGGAGGAGGAGGAGGAGGAAGAGGAGGAAGGAGGAAGAAGAGGAGAGGAGGAGGAGGAAGGAGGAGGAGGAGAAGAATTAAGAAAGAAGATAAGGAGGAAGGAGGAGGAGAAGAAAAGAGGAGGAGAGGAGGAGGAGAAGGAAGGAAGAGAAGATAAGGAAGGAGGAGGAGGAGGAGAAGTAGGAGGGGAGGGCGAGGAATAGGAGGAGGAGGAAAGGAGGATGGGAGAGGAGGAGGAGAAGAGCGAAGGAAGAATAGGTGGAGGAGGAGGAGGGAAGAAGAAGAGAGGCGAGGGTTGCCGGGGGGGATTAATTCGGGCGCCTCCTGAGAATCTAAATCGGCGCCACAAAGGATTCAGGGAACATCCGGCTCCTGACCCCCCCCCCCCCCTCTCTCTCTCTCTCTCTCTCTCTCTCTCTCTCTCTCTCTACATATTATATATATATATATAATATATATTATATATATATATATATATATATATATATATTATATATATATATATCACTCTCTTTCTCCTTCTTTTCCCCTTCTCCCTCCCCTTCCCTTCACCCTGCTCTCCCTTGCCCCCACTCCCTCTCATTTGTCTGGATCCCCCCCCGACCCCCCCCCCCCCCCCCCGTCGTCCGGATCCCCCTTGTTCAGCGTCTGAGAAAACCCGGAATTTGAATCTTTTGTGTGCCGCCCGGAACGTATTCATATCTCGTCCCTCCCTCTTCTCTCTTGTTATTCTTATGTGTTTTCTTAGAATCTCTCTATACATAGAGGATTGATTTAC
>NW_020870050.1:62500-65000 GCF_003789085.1 Penaeus vannamei
ACCACGACGTCATCCAGCCAGACCCCACATCACACGACGTCAGCCAGACCCCAACATCACCACGACGTCACCCAGCCAGACCCCCATCACGACGTCACCCAGCCAGACCCACATCACCACGACGTCACCCAGCCAGACCCCACATCACCACGACGTCACCAGCCAGACCCCACATCACCACGACGTCACCCAGCCAGACCCCACATCACCACGACGTCACCCAGCCAGACCCCACATCACCACGACGTCACCCAGCCAGACCCCACATCACCACGACGTCACCCAGCCAGACCCCACATCACCACGACGTCCACCCAGCCAGACCCCACACCACCACGACGTCACCCAGCCAGACCCCACACCACCACGACGTCACCCAGACAGACCCCACACCACCACGACGTCACCCAGCCAACCCACACCACCCACGACGTCACCAGCCAGACCCCACTCACCACGACGTCACCCACCAGACCCCCACCACCACGCACGTCACCCAGCCAGACCCCACATCACACGACGTCACCCAGCCAGACCCACATCACCACGACGTCAACCCAGCCAGACCCCATCCACACGACGTCAACCAGCCAGACCCCACATCACCACGACGTCCCCAGACAGTCACCCAGCCAGACCCCACATCACCACACGACGTCACCACGTCACCCAGCCAGACCCCACTCCATCACCAGCCAACGACGTCCACCCAGCCAGACCCCACATCACCACGACGTCACCCAGACAGACCCCACATCACCATTCACTCATCCCCCTATAGCTAAACCCCACGTCAATATTTACCTTTAAAAAAATGTAAATAAATACCGACTATCGAGCCTACTCTATACCCTCTGGTGTTCCGCGTGTTAGAGCCCCTCGGTGTGGTGTGATACAAGGTCTCTGTCACTGTTTAATCCAATTTCTTATTGTGGCTGTTTTCCTATTCATTTTTATGCACACACACACACACCAAGGTCTATATAAGTACTTATATAGATAAGTACTTATATAGACCTTGGTGTGATACTCCTTTTAAATAGAGTTTCCTCGGCCGGAGCCTCCAGAGTCAGCGCTATAGACGAGCCTTTCCTTGAACTTCCAGGGAACTCGAAACGCGAAGGAAATTTCCAAAGTCTTGATCTGATATAAAAGGCTATGGACGTTTACGCGCGTGTGTGTATGTGTCTTTTATCTATCTATCTCTTTGCATCTATCTACCTAGCTATCTCTCTTTATCTATTTATGTTTATCTCTCTTTTTATCTATCTAATTTATAGACCGATCTATCTATTTATCTACATCTGTTTACATTTCTTATGTTTATCTATCTATTTCTCTACTCTGATATATATATAATATATATATATATATTATATATATATATAATATATATATATATAATATATATATATATATGTATGTATATATATATATATATATATATATATATATATATATATATATATATATATATATATATATATATATATATATATATATATATATATATATATATATGGGGTATATAGGTATATGCCTACATGTATATCTGTCTCTACCAATTTATCTATCTATGGCTATTCATGGCTTTATGTCTCTTTATCTATACCATATCTGTATCGTTATTTATAGATTTACCTATATCTATATCTATGAAATAATAATAGGTTGGATGTACATGTATAGAGGGATATCTATACTCATCTATGCATCTATCTCTATCTATCTACTCTCTTTCTGTCTATTCATATATCTACATATTAGTCATTCAATCTATCTACATCAATATCTATTCATGAATAAGTCTATATGTTTATGTAGAAAAGGTATGAATGGGAATGAATATCTTCATAATACAAGAGATGTATTTGACCGGTTTCGATTATATCTTCGTCAGAAATACATATGTTTATATATACATGCATGAATGTGTTAGATGTGTGATCGTGTGTGTGTGTCTTTATATGTTTACACAATATACAGTATGCGTCCACACCCGGACTCGTACTATACAATATATTTTTCTATAAATCAGGAACTTCAGTCCTTCTCTTTGAAGATCCTCTCAAAAACTTAAAAAAAAAAAAAAAACTTTATCGAAGCCTCTCATCGCTAGAAATCGAAGAAAATAAAAATGAAATAAAAAGCCGAAAAAGAATGAAATAAAAAAGCGTCTACCTCGCGGGTTTTCCACTTAATTGGCATATTTTCAGCAGAGCCAGAGGAGACCCCTCTCGCGGGCGTGCAGCATCCTCGTGCGGCACTGGAGAGGAGAGAGAGAGGGTGCCAAGTGCCAAGCCGGGCCGTCGAGGAGGCTTCGCTGTGACTAAATCAACATCAGAGACGATGCTTGGTTTTTTAGGGGCCTTTCTTTCTCAATATCTTCTTGTTTATCTCTCTTTCTCTCTTCCTGCGTCCCTGTTACTTTCCGTATTTGTCTGTTTGTCTCTTTCTTTTTTCTCTCTCTTTCTCTCTGTCCTGTCTGCCTCTCTCTTCT
>NW_020870050.1:75000-84241 GCF_003789085.1 Penaeus vannamei
TAAAAAGTTACGGACGAATGGAAGAGAAAAATGGTATTTAGAACATCTGATATTGCTTCAGTTCTCTATTTTGTTATAACGCATTATTATTAAAAAAAAACACAAGTTACGGACGTATGGAAGAGATACAAGGACGAAACATCTGACAGTGAAATTCGAAGCCTGTAAGTACTCGGAGGTCGATGTCACGTGTCACTGCTCTCTTGACTTTCTGACCTTTGTAGCTACGCCCCCCCCCTTAACCCCCCTCCCCCCCCCCCCTCCTCTGGCCCCTCTACCTTCCATACCCGCCCATCGCCCACCTAACCCCTACCCCACGCCCATCACCCTACCTCCACCTCTAGCTCACCTCCTCCACCCACCCACCGCCTACTCCCATCCCTATCCACCCTAACACATATCCTCCCTATACTCACACCCCCTAACTTACCTCCCCCCCTATCCCCCCCCGCCCATATCCCTTGATCCACTCTACCCCCCCACCCCCCACCCCCACCCCGGCCCAGTTATGGTAACGTGAGGTCGAAGGCTGATAAACGCCCGCGCGACCGTCGACTATGAATATTTCATGTTTGTGTCATGTTCTATTTATGCGTCGCTTTTGGTCTCCAGGGCGGTGTTTAGCAAGGGCTGTTTATTGGTGCGTTCTATTCTCTCTATAGCTCTTTCTTTCTCTCTCTCTCTCTCTTTCTTTCTTTCTCTCTCTCTCTCTCTCTCTCTCTCTCTCTCTCTCTCTCTCTCTCTCTCTCTCTCTCTCTCTCTCTCTCTCTCTCTCTCTCTCTCCTCTCTCTCTCTCTCTTCTCTCTCTCTCTCTCACTCTCACTCACTCTCTCTCTCTCTCGTTCTCTTTCTCTCTCTCTCTCTCTCTCTCTCTCTCTCTCTCTCTCTCTCTCTCTCTCTCTCTCTCTCTCTCTCTCTCTCTCTCTCTCTATCTATCTATCTATCTATCTATCTCTATCTCTCTCTCTATCTATCTATCTATCTATCTATCTATCTATCTATCTATCTCTTTCTTCACTACGCTCTCCTCTTCATCAAACACACACAAATATGCATTTGTCTATTTAGAAACACACAAAAACATCTTCAAAAAACTCCCTCTTAGACACGAGCAAAGGAATAAACGAAACGTGATTTCACAAGCGAGGTCGGGCACGAGGAGCCACATAACGTAGCGAAGGTGACACTGGGAAATTGAAGCCATTTTACACACCAGGAGATCTTAGATTATCTTGGAGAAATATGATAAAAGTGTGTGTAGAAAAAAAATGAAGATGTATTTAAACGCTTTAGAGGTGAATCTTTGGTTGCTAGGGAGGGAAATAAGTGTTATCAAATGTATTGAAAAACTGTGAAATCATTATATATATTTAAATATATATATATATATAATATATATATATATATAATATATATATATATATATATATATATATATATATATATGTGTTTTGTGTTTATTACGTAAATAGCACATACATTATGCACTGAAAATTTGGGATGTTAATGCAACATTGATATATCCATTCTCTTTTTCACCTTTAAAAGCCGATACAAAAGTATAATAATTGCTGTATACATAAATACAAATCTTGATTGTCCGTGTATTCAGAAAATACTTTTTGGAAACTCGTGCATCGATTCGTGAGCAAAGCATATTAATGGACCAATTATGACCCTTCTAAATTTACTACTTATAGCAGTAAGATCAAGCATAATAATTGTGATGTCCATAATATAATGTCCATATTGAGAAGGATGACATGAAAAAACTGAATTACTGCAATAATAACGACAAAAAAAGAAGACAAAAACAACAAAATCTGCATTAGCATTAACAACAACAACAACGATGACGACAAGAAAGATTATAACACTAACAACAACAACAATACAATAACAACCGCAGAAACAAAAGCAACCCAGAAAAAGTTGCAAAACTTCCTTGCAAAACAAATCTCGCCCAAGAATCCCTTTCTGCGGCAAAGTCTCCAGATCTTGACACGAAAGGGAAAGCAAACGTGCTGGATGCGGCCGGGCGGGGAACGGCAGGGGCGCAGAGGCACGCAACAGGGAGGGCAATTAACTGTCAGCTGTTTCTCTCCTTCGTTGTGCAGTCGGCTTTGGATTCTACTTTTTTTTTTTTTTCTTTCTTTTTGATTGTCCTTTTTTCTTTCTTTTTTTTTGGTTTGCCTTTTTGTAATTTTGTTTTACTTTTCTTTTTTCTAATTTTGCTTATATATATTTCTATTTTTCTTTTGCCTTTTTTCTTTTTTCTTTTACTTTTTCTTTTTCTTTCTTTGTTTTTTTTTTCTTGCCTTTCTTTTTCTTTTCCTTTTATTCCGTTGTTTTTTCTTATTCTTTTTCTCTTTATTCTATTTCTTTTTATTTTTTATTAATCGTCTTTTTCTTTTTTCTTTCTCTGTCTTTTTCTTTTTCATTCATTCGTTTTCTTTCTATTATGAATATCATTTTCTTATTATTATCATCATTTTTTATTATTTTTTTTATTGTTATTATTATTATTATTACCATTGTTATTATTATTATCATTATGATGATGATCATCATTATTACCATTTTTATTAATTCTATTGATTATCATCATTATCATTATCATCATCACCATCATCACCTTATCATTATTATTATCCTTGTTGTAGTTGTCATTGTATTTTGTCGTCATTATCTTTATCACCATTGCATTATCATTATCATAATGATAGTAATAGAAATGATGACGATAATAACGATAATAATAATATCAATCATCATTACTAATATCAGTCTCATTGACATCCTATAATAATTACGATAATAATCTCTCTCTCTCTCTTATTTTCTCTTTCTCACTCCTCTTCTTCTCCATCCCCTCTCAGTTCCTCTCTCTCTTCCCCTTTTTCCTCCTCTATCTCCCTCCCTTCCTTCCATCTCTCACAAACTTGGAAACAAAATACGGCCTCTTCGACTCGACGTCAATTCCCCAGAAGTTAGCAATGGCTGCCTCAGGAACTTCACTCAATTTAGTCTCAATAACAACCGCATACACGCAGAAAAATACAAAAAAAAAAAAAAAAAAAAATGGGTATACGGATGAGAAACTTTGTGTATATTTTTTTGTCTTTGTCATTCTTACTTAGTCATTTCTGTATTGGTGTAGCGGAATGTGATATTTTGCCCAAGTGTGTATTCAGAATGAGGGTATGTATTCACAGAAGTTATATAGAAATATACGTACATGAATACACACACATACGCATAGTTTCTGTGTATGTTAGTAAAGCACCTCTGGCAAAGAACAGGCCCAAAATTCATATTAATTGAAGAACAAAAAATATCTTTGATAAGTTGTAAATTATACGAGCGAAATGTTAGCACAAGCTCCAGCAATTAGTGAACTTCTAGTGAAGTGATACGAAACATTGTTAAAAAAAGAGAAAGAACTTTTACAAATGTAATTGCTATGCTTTCTGTGTGTTTATCGGAGATTAAGTGTTGGGAAGTTTTTAAAATCATTCTTTCCTTAATCTTATTAAAAGAACATTAATCGTTTCCAAGTAGCTCTTTACCATGTAGAATTAAGCGTGTTTAAGAAACGCTACACATGCTAACGTTAAAAGTTTAGGGCAAAACGCTGAGGAACCTTAATGACTTGCAAGCTCTCCTCAATAAGAAACGTTTAAGAAAACGTCCTCGCACAAACATGGAAACGTTCGAGGCAGAAACAGCAAAGAGCCAAAGCCTTTATTTCGGATAGACACGTTATTTTGCAAATCGTGTTTCACGGGAGAGATTCCGGACATCGCCAGTCGGCAAGAGGCCAGTATCTCTGTTTATGCTGTAGATGCCTTTTGTTCGTGTCTACGTATGAATATATTTTGATACATGATCATACTGCTACTGAATGAATTGGATGCACGTCAGAGATTCCTTCTAAGATTAGTATTAACTAAAATGGAGGTCGATTTCTGAGGAGCAGTGTTTTCCTCATCATATATATATATATATATATATATATATATATATATATATATATATATATATATATATATTATATATATATATATATATATATATATATATATATATATATATATATATATATATATTATATATATATATATATATATATATATATATATATATATATATATATATATATATATATATAATATATATATATATATATATATATATATATATATATATATATATATATATATATATATATATATATATATTATATATATATATATATATATGTTCTGCCTTTTAATTTAACAAATTTATCTTCCAAATTCTGTCCTGCAACTAATCAGCGAAAACATGATCCCTGTTTACCTTACTCGTTGCAGGAGAAAACTGATCGTTGTTCTCGTGGGTCAACTCACCTGAAAGAAAATAAAATATACATTAGAAGTCAAAAAACCAATGAGAAGATAATGTAAAGAAAATCATGAACACAATGCCAATAAATATGATTTTGTTCAGAACTTCTTTGAATAGAGTGAGAAAATTATTTTGACACCTTTTAACCATAAAATATGTGCCGTAGATTTCAACTTTGCAATTCATTCCAAAAGCGCCATCCGTTAACGAGACAATAATACCAAAAGTCAAACCAATAATAGTTACAAAATTCTGCATCACATCCAAATGTCCAATTATTCATTTTCAATCACCCTGGATTTTATATGAAACTACCACTAGATAACGACTCAATAACATCTACAAAAAAGCAACAAAAAACAAAGTTAGGGATAATTATAAATTTCATCACGTCGAGGAGATCAGATCTATGATCAAGGCACAACCTGGTCTCTCTCTCTCTCTCTCTCTCTCTCTCTCTCTCTCTCTCTCTCTCTCTCTCTCTCTCTCTCTCTCTCTCTCTCTCTCTCTCTCTCTCTCTCTCTCCCTCTCCCTCTCTCCTTCCTCTCCCTCCCTCTCTCTCTCTCTCTCTTTCTCTCTCTTAATCTCTCCCTCTCTCTCCCCCCCTCCTCTCTCTCTTCATTTCCCTTTTCCTCTCTCTTTCCCTCCTCTCTCAGTCAGTCAATCAGCTAGTCCGGAATCACCGGGTATCGACCTTTATCTAATTCCACTCAGAGCCAAGGTCTGTCCATACCCTCCCCAGGTACACTCTTTCTCATTCAATTTGCTTCATTTACTTCCAGTCATCTGTGAAGTTAAAGTCCTTTGTCCGTATTTTTCAAGCTCAAGTTTTTAATGTAAAAGTAATATTCTTTTCATTGGGGATCAGGTTGTCTGCGTTCCCTTTCTTTCTTTCTCTTTCTCTCTTTTTTTCTTCTTCGGTGAAAGTTCCCTTGGAAATAATCGCATTTTATTTCCTATTCATCCCTTTGATTCGTCGAGGCTTTAAACTTTGGGAGAAATTTCTTCTTTTATTCTCTCTTTCTCTCTCGCGTTTAGTTCTGTATGCAAGAACGGTGCTCTTCATCAGCACATAAAACACAAGCGTGTAGATATACGCACACACACACACACACACACACATGCACACACCACACACACACGCACACACATATACATTATATATATATATCTATTATCTATATCTATCTATATATATATATATATATCATCTATCTACTATATATATCTATATATCTATATATATATATATATTATATATATATATATAGTATACATACATATATATATATATATATATATATATATATATAATATATATATATATATATATATATATATATATATATATATATATATATATATATATATATATATATATATATATATATATATATATATATATATATGTATATATATATATATGCGCATTTAAGGATCTTCTGCACCGCCTTCCTCGTCGCCCTGGAAGCTCCTCTCGACCTGGTTTCTTAAGGCAGGATTTCGCAGAGTTCAACCGGGTACTCAAGACACGACGTTTTGTAATATATACTCTATTGGAGATATTTAGAGGATTTTTCTTTCAAAAAGCATTTGATTTGCGAAACTGTATCAAACTTTGGGAGTTTGATTCATAACATTTGTTGCAATTATCAAGAGCAAAACAAAAGAATGTTCACATCTAAAAGTTGTTTTCTTTCAGATGACATTTTGAACGCTTTTGCGATCAGATATAAAAAAAAAAATTCTTTTATATCGATGCTGACTAGCGCTTCTATTCAATCTTTAACACCCTGTTCTACTGAAAAAAAAAAAGAACAAAAATAATAAATGAAGAATAATGAAAACAAATCAGTTAGAAGCTCACACGGCCTCATCTAAGTCGACCTTTCAGCTGTTTATTATTCTATAGGAAGATGATTGCTTTCTATGATACGACTTCATCCATGGCCTTCCCTTGTTCAATTATTTAACCTGAAATACCCGTCCCACTTCCTTGTCATCCCATGAAATACGAGGAATTAAATCACCAATACGATCACTTTTACGACCCACGAAAAAAGAAGGAAAAAAATGTAGGAGTAAGTATCGGAAACTTGAGATATAAAGAAATAAGGCTATTTTTGAATGGTACGTGAACCGTGTTTAATCAGTCTCAAAGCCTCGACCATGATACTATATATATGAAGAGAAGAGAAAATATACTTTGTTTATGA
Organism: Penaeus vannamei; assembly: GCF_003789085.1. Taxonomy (NCBI): domain Eukaryota; kingdom Metazoa; phylum Arthropoda; class Malacostraca; order Decapoda; family Penaeidae; genus Penaeus; species Penaeus vannamei. Next base: position 81,606 of record NW_020870050.1, read on the forward strand.
TTGTCTTTTACATCCAAACGAAAGACTGTCATACGAAATAAGATTTTTTATCTTTGTTCCAATCTCTAATCACAACTATAAGACTACACTGCACACGGCATGCAAAGACTCTACGTGTACTACCAAGGTCGAAACTTAAAAAGACTCGTGTTTGGAATTCCACCTTAAAAGAATAACGTCGCCTTTTGCTTATTTAAGGAATTTGAAGCCTCCCTCACGATAAACGACTTGTGATTATATTATGATTGCGATTGCCTGTGATAGCCCCAGTGTGTAGGGCTCATCCGTCATCATCAGTTATGCGTATCGATTCCCGGTCATTGGATATAAACACTGTGTGGCTGAGTGTCGTGAAGCAAGAGGTTTTGTATCCGCCTGTGTTTAGAGAGAGAAAGAGAATGCGCGTATAGAAGGATAGAAGGGGTGAACGGGAGGCGAAGAAGGTAGAGACAGAGAAGATAGATTGATAGATAGTTAGCTACGGAGCTAGATAGATATGAAAAGATAGCTGATAGGAGTATAGCGAAGAAGGTAGAGATAGAGAAGATAAATTAATAGATAGTTAGCTAGGTAGCTAGATAGATATAGAAAGATAGCTGATAGGAGTAAATAGATGAATAGATAAACAGAATGACCGACAGATAGATAAGTAGTTAGATAGATAGATGGAAGGATGAACGGACTGATTGATAGATAGAAAAATGGAGAGCGATAGATAGACAGAAAGTGGTGTATGTAGTGTGAGAGAGAGAGAGAGGAGATGAGAGAGAGACGGAGACTGTAATAAGAAAATATATATACATATAGACACAGACATACGAGTATACAGAGTGGCACTACAGGTGACCGAAGGAGGGAGGCAGGAGGGGGATGGGCTAAAGTACCTTCCCATTCTTTGATCGAGAATCGGAAATCCAATCTGCAGTTAAGAAGATGAAAAGAGCGAATCAGGAAATAACGGAACGAGCTTCAACAAAACCAAGTTATTAGAAATCAGTTGAAAAAAAAAAAAAAAAAAAAAACATAAAACACATTTGGGGCTAAGAGAAAACAGAGGAGTAGAGGAACTGTTTGTTTTGATGATGTTGAGATGATCATTATTATGTTGTCATTATCATTCGTTATTGCTATCATTACTATAACAACTAATAATATTGCTGTTTCATTTTGCTGTGTTACAATTTATTTATCAATATCTAATCATCATTACTATATCGTCATCATATTACTATTATTATTATACTTGTAATATTATTATTATTACTATCATTATATTATCAAATATCATATTATCGTAATCAATCAATGTATCAAGTCCATTATCCTTTTCTCTCCATCATAGTCACCACACAGAAAAAAATGAACGCGCAAATAAAGTAATCAGACGAAATGAGAAACGTAAGTAAGGAACAACAAACTTAAGGAATTAAATATCAGCATAAAAAGAAAAAGAAAGGAACAATATCATCTATACAAGGAAAAGGGTTATTAAAGAAAAAAAAACAATTCTTGTCAGTGAACTTTGGCTTCGGGAAAAGTCCAACTTTCTATTAAAGGGATATAAACACTTCGTTATAGCCCCTACGTAAGGACTTCTTGAGTCTCTCTCTCTTTCTCTTTCTCTTTCCCTCTCTCTCTCTCTCTTCTCTCTCTCTCCACTCTCTCTCTCTCTCTCTCTCTCTCTCTCTCTCTCTCTCTCTCTCTCTCTCTCTCTCTCTCTCTCTCTCTCTCTCTCTCTCTCTCTCTATCTCTATCTATCTATCTATCTATCTATCTATCTCTCTCTCTATCTCTATCTCTCCTCTCTGTCTCTTGCTTTATGTTTTTCTCTCCCTCTCTCTTACTTTTTATGTCTCTGTCTCTGTTGTGTTTGTCGGTCTTTCTGTCTCTCTTTCTTTCTCTTTTCCTCTTCTTCTCCCAAGAGGGGTACAAGTAAGAATAACTTTGCGGGAACAAAAGAATATACATCTTGTCTTTTCTTATCTAGGAACTGTACCAGTTTTCCTACTTTTTCTTTCTCTTAAAAGAAATGTTTTTTGGGAGGTAAGACATAACAACTAAGGAAGAAGTAAGAGAGAAAGTTGATAGAGACAGAGAGAGAAAGCGATAAAAAGATAAATGCATACATATAGATAGATAGATAGATTAATATAGAGATATGTATATATATAGAGAGAGTAGTAAGAGAGAGAAAAGAGAGAGAGAGAGAGAGAGAGAGAGAGAGAGAGAGAGAGAGAGAGAGAGAGAGAGAGAGAGAGAGAGAGAGAGAGGGAGGGAGAGAGAGAGAGAGATATATGTTGCAAATACATGAAAATCACAGCATATAATCTTAGTATGTATATCAGCCGCCACCTATTCAGTGAAAGTCATCATCCTTTTTTCTTATCAATTCTACCCGTCCTGCAGCGACAGAGGAACGCCAGAATCCTTAACTCCATACAGCCAGAACGCGACTTTCCTGACCTTCGTTGGAGATGAAGAAAAGTTATCTTTTTCCCATCGCAGGAAACACGTTGGGGTCCTGAGCTCCGTCCCTTTGCATCTATGATTCCAGCAGAGATAAGAACACCGAAGAGGGAGAAAATGGTAAATAAAACTTATTGAGAAAAATTGTCGACTCAAAAGCAAAGTTCGCC